>JBBPDB010073863.1:0-10083 GCA_037974465.1 Brachypetersius altus | reverse complement strand
GAAGGTAGGATTCGAACCCAGGACCTCTTGGTCTAGAGGCAAGTATCCTACCCACTACGCCACCACCACCCTCTCATGCTCATCAATGTTTTGGAATCCATAGTCCATTCTTGCAGACCAAAAATATATATTATACTATCAGTGTCTGAGATGAAGTACCACCTCAACAGTCCACACAAACCACATATAGCACATTTACAGCATTTAGCAGACGCTTTTGTCCAAAGCAATGGGTTAGAACTAATTCTGTTGTTGTCTACTACAGTATAAGGAACCTGAAGAGTGCTTTCAACTGAGCTCTTTAAAATCCATCCATTGAAAGGTTCTTTAGGGCATAGGCTCCCAGTCCTTGCCCTCCCTAAGGTCCTCCTGCTCCCAATGCACCTGATCCAACTAATTTATGAGTGTTTTCTGGGTTGGCGTAGGTCTTAGAGCAGCAAAACACTTAAACGTGCGGTGCAGGGAGTGTTCAGGGCCAGTGTTGGGAACCTCTGCTTTAGAGAACTAAAAGTGGTTCTCCTGAGGCTCCAAATCCCTTTTTGTCACCTTTATGTTTAGGAGTGGAGAGTGCAATTGTCACTGCTGTGCTGGTGTACTCATTCACAGTTTATTGTAACTCCAACTAATCAATAAAAGCCTGAATAATTCGTAAGTGCCTCTGTCCTCTTTCTGCGGCTTCCCCGTCCCACAACTTTTAAGCGGCACTTAATCTATCTTTAATCTCTTCTAAACATAACACATGGGGATAGTGTGGAATGAGGACAAATGGGGAAGAGGATGAATACACGTTTCTAGAGAGCTCAAGGGGCGGATGTGAATTCCCTCAGGGAGGGAGAGAGAAAGAGCAAGAATCTGGAAATTGTCATTCTTTGCTCTGTTTGACGTTTTAACATGGGCGGCGACTGAGGTCTAATCCTTTACTGTATACCCAGCAGTCTATGCTAATTGTCCTTACATTGGTCTGTAGGGGATGCACAATGTATAGTTTCAAACTGCTGTCAAGCAATTTATAACCATCTTGGATATGGTTGAGGTTTGAACATCAAATTACCTTATAGTACATGTTTATTTGATTTGACATTTTGCTTTGGTATGTCTTGTTTGTATAAAACCCACCCACAATGTATATCATTAAACACAAAATTTTATATAAAAACCTTTTTATATATGTACTTGTACATCAGAAAAGTGCAGATGAGCCTCTAAGCCATAACTGATTTATTACACTGTTTAGAATCTATATGAATGAAGACAATCATAAGATCCAACATACTCTTCCATATGAGCAGTGATGGTTTGCCACATAGCTGCAATCTTGAATCTTGAATCTTGAATCAGTGGAATATGTAGCATGCAATATATCTATGAATGTGGCAATGAAGGAATGAAAGTCATTGTGGTCAATAATAACACAGGCCAAATTATGCTCTTTCAATGGCTTGCCGATGTGCTTTTAGTAAATTAGAAGGTGTGCGTGTCTTTTCTCTATGAGGAATATTTTAGTAGAATTACCATAATGGCAGCTATTTGCTGCCAGATTGTCAGAATTACCAGGTCATTAAGGAGCTGAAACACATGCAAGCTAACACTGCTACTACAAACTGATATTGTAAATCTTGAAACTCACCAAAACCCCTCATACAAACAAATGTGATAGTTAAGATGCTTTGGCAGTTATAGAGTACAAGTTGGTTGGCTGGTATTGTTCTATAATGGTATTAAAGTATAGTAGTACACCTTGTGTCAGCCTGCTTGTAGCATGTATGCATCATTACTCATACAGGGAATGTGGAACAACCTTGTAATTCCAGTGAAGCTTGGAAGCTTGAAAATATACAGAGAACAAAGTGTATTGACCATCCTAACCACCCAGAGAGTGAGGACAGTTGTACTCTAGACTCTTGGCCACAGAGTTTACAATTTCGTTTTTTGTTTATAATATTGTAAGTAACCCTGCCCACCATCCGGGGTTTAATAGTGCACCAAGGCAACCACACCATGCTGTACCAATAAACATCCCTGGGTGAGACTCTTAACACTTTGTTAGCTTACCTCTGTAACATGATTAGACAGGAAGTCAATCTGGACCAGAGCGTCTGCCAAATGCTGTGAATGTGATATAGGCTAAATTTCCTCTTTTAAAAAATGCACATTTTATTGGCAGCCCGACATAAGATGGATAAACAATTCAAAGCTCATTAAGCAAATTAAGTAAGGATAAGTAAGGGCACTTAATTAAACAGATCAAGTAAGGATGCCAGACAAAAGTAATGACAAAAAGGCCACGGAGACCAAAAACTGACCAATGCATCATATCCTCCCGTATTCTCTCAACATTTCTTTACAGTGTAGTGTAGTCTGGCTTTTCTAAGCCAGTCTGTCGGTCGGTAGACAACAGGAGGAAAAATAGCCAATGAAATATTAATGATGTGGCTTGGGGAGCAGTGTGTGGGGACGGTACCTTACTTAAGGGTACCTCAGTGGTGCCACTAGCAGTCGTGTGATTCAAACTCACAACCTTCGGATTGCAGGGGCAGCTCCCTAACCAGCCTTTTTTGAATCACCAGTTTTACTCTCTTTATGACTGTACAGAACATAGTCATGAAAGAGGTAAAAGATGTCATTCATATTGTTTGGCCTTACTGCACCCCACCATGAGAACCTCATCAAATTAGAGGAATGACTCACAGAGGAACGTACTGGTTGGGTCAGTTGAGGCCCACTTAGCGTAGACATGTACGATAAGTGTGCAGGCCCGAACCTCCCTGTTCATTCATCAGTGTTCTGGCACTCAGTGTGTGTATGCTGCAGAGGGGAAATGTGAAATAAACAGCGCTCCACACACCTCTCCTCTCTGTCAAACAGGAAGCTAGAGAGAACATCGCTAACTGCATCGTAACAGAGGGGGTGGGGGGCACATCGCCAGTTCTGCTTGGTGCACAGACAGCATTTTAATCTCTTTGCTCATCAGAGCGGAATGTACGGAGACCTGAAGAAAATGGACATGTGGGAAACTCTTGACATATACAATTAGCGTAAGATGTATCGCAAAGGAAAGCAGTTTTTTCTGACTTGGGTGATCAAGGCACATTAAACAGACATGTAGAAATGTACATGTACTGTACTGTGTGCTTCACAGTGCTGGTACCTGTTTAGAGAACAAACCAAGAACGTTTCCGATGTGTGTCTCAAGCACCACATGACGTACCTTTCACTGGATCATTCTTTAAAGAACCATTTTTGTAAATCAAAAGTGTAACAAAACCAACAAATGAGCTTAATACGTTACAAGCAGCTGACCATTTAGGAGACATTTTTTATTTAGGAGACTATACTTTATATAAGAGTATATTTCCACACTTTACATTTAATAATTACAATTAATTAATGACTAAACTGTAGGCACATCTGGATTACAAATACTTATTGGTACTAAGTCACATACATATGGTCTTATGCCAGAACATTTTAAAGCGTGACTTTCTCCTTGGAGCTCTCCTTGGAGCACATAGAAGCCAAAAACTGTCCTTGGAGCACATAGAAAAACCAACCATCCATTGGGTTGTTGTTTAATCAACCATTGTTATAAAATGTGTGACGTTTTTCAAATGTAACATATCTTCCACAGCTAATGAGAAATTCCACAGACAAAATTTCTGTATGATTGATAACAAAGTCATTTAGAGCCTGATGTGAAATCCTCCATTTTAGAAAAGCTCACTCAACATTGTTCGTAGTGGTGGTGAGAGGAACCAGATGTCTTTTGAGTTTACTGTCTCTAAATGCTCCCTTCACAGAAATGCATTACATGAAATTGTTACAAATACATCACATGATGCCTGAGACTTTATAATACTTACTTACAATACTTAAAATAGTTTTTAAAATGCATGCAGGGTGAAACAAAAAACCACTCTTCTACCAGGTTTTGGATTGTAAATAAAATGCCTATTCTTGCATAGTAGATGGCATCTGATTCCTACTGTAAAGAAATCCCACAGAGTAAGTTTGACCACAGTAGTTTCCATTAATATAGGCAAACACTGAGAAAACTTTCTAGTCTTTAAAGTTTTTTCCTAGGCCTGTATGTCCAAGCCAAGTACCATTTAGAAGTCTTTATTTTTAGGAGAGTGGACATGATATGAGGTTTTGGTACTATGCACATTTGTCACACACTGTCTGAATGTCTTACAGAAATTTTAATGCAAGGTCTTTCTAAAGAACTGCTTCTCTCCAGGTATATAGACACACTCCAGTGATCTTCAACAGGCTGCATGAAGTTATATTCCAGAACCTGGCTGTCAAGCCCTGGACGAGTGTAATCATTCCCAGGCGCAGGCGGCTCCTCCCTAGGGTTACCCGGAGGAGGATGTCTCCTTCAGCAAACAGGATTCCTGGTGGAAAATTAAACAAAACATGTTATGCTACAATGGTCAATGCAGAGCCTAAAATCTTCAAATACAAGCAGCGAGTACATGTTGCAGGCGGAGACTTTATGTCATAAAAAAGCATCGTTTGCCACATGGTGTGTCATATCTGCATTATTTCCATGACAACAGCAATGCAAGATCTCACAATATTCTTTTTTTTTTTTTTACTGAGGGAGATAAAAGCAGGGTGAAAAGAAAAACACTCCATTAAAGGGGAACTCCACTAATTAACATGACATGGTTCATTGTAGAGACACTTGATTTCTGAACAGTGTCAGTGACAGGAACTGAGGTGGAAACTAATGAATTACAGTTGCAACCTGGTTAACCTGAAAAGATTCAGACAGCAGTGCTCAGATCCTAATCGCTACGGTTCAACCCTGATGTGTTTAGTGGAGAAAGACAGAAGATAAGGTTACCTGCCCACACAAATGCTTTTTTACCCCAATTTGTTCATCTTCATTCATTTGTCATCTTCAATTCATTCAAAGAAGTCACAGCTCAGTTTCCACCCTGAGGCAGCACACATGCAGTTAGCTGAATTTCTAAGTAAGGGCGGCTAAACAGACACTGTGCCGGGTTGCAATTTTCTTTATATTCTTTGTTTTTTTATAACAAGTATATTTTTTCATTTGTCAACTAGCTGTTAGTTAGCTACATTAGAGGTACAAATACACCAATAAGTCAAAGGAATAAAAACACGATTGAACTCTGATCCATATAGAGCCAAGATGGCAGCACGCTAAGTCACAGAGGCCTCTCTGGGATCCAACATTTGGTACAAAAATGTAGTTGCGGTCGACTCTCACACAAAAGATTTGCATGCATGCGCACTGGAATGACTGACGCTCGTATCAATCATCACTGGACTCCATAATTAAGATATCAGCAAGTAAGAACTCCTGGAAAAGCTCTGTGACCTTAGCATGCAAGGGGAATGACATCCTCAGACTGCCTGATTTGTCCAACACATCCCACAGATGCTTGATTGGATTGAGATCTAGGGAGCTCTGAGACCAACTCAACACCTTGCACACTTTTTCCTGTTCCTCAATTCCAGTTAAAACTTTCTGTGAAGTAGCTTTTAGGGATATTAAATGTTTTGGATGTCTGGTTCCTCTCCCCACTGCAGTGAACAACTCTTACTCAACCCTTTCTCTAGAAGGGTACATTTCACATTGCTTTTCTAAATGTGTTTGTTTACACCGTAAATGTATAATTATGCAGAAAATCAAAAAAAGCTAACACAAAACTCATCTTTAACACAGAATTCATCTTTAACCCATCAAGAGATCCTCTGCAGTGATCTTCAGTAAGAAGAACGAAGGTATTCCACCGGCATTACAATTCTGTGTAACGCTATTTTAACAAGAAAAGAGAATCTTTTTTTCAAGGAATGCCCAACGACTACAGGTTTAGGCAGATGCTAATGTTTCTAGAACACTTAAAGGTTGTTTTCAATGTGTAACTGGCTGTTAAAGAAAGGGATAGGACAAATAGTACAAGGTCCACCAAATCTCTACAGAACAGCAGAAGAACTTTATCAGCATAGAAACTGAGGTTGGATAGGTGCTATTTTCTCTCTTCACTAAAGGTATAGAATTAAATGTCTGAGCAACAGGAAAGCAGTACAGAAGTTTGAGTGGAAGCAAACTAATTAAATTCATAAGTAAATAGGACTGAGTAACACAGACCTCGGTTGCAATTTTTTTTTGAGCAGATATACATTCTTTTAGCATAAATCTATCAGAATGTTGCTTGCACACATGGAACTGAGTAACAGGAATCACAGCCCAAGTTTCTTGAGGTAAAGAATTGGTGGCAGGCAAAAAAGGCAAAGACTGCATGACGGCTTGCCTGGCCTTGAGCGCTACCCAAGCTTCGCTGCCATAAGCCCCTAGATCAGCGTGTCAACAAGGCCAGGGTAATCAGGCTCACAACTGTTTCCTCCAGAGCTTCCTGTCTGGGAGAACAGAAATATCCTTGTCTGCTCACCAGTAGATAGGGGCACACAATTACTGGTTCCATGCATGCAAATAACCTTTTGATAGATTTATGCTAAAATACTGTATATCTGCAAGGAAAATACTACTCAGGTCCAGATTGCTCAGTCCTATCTAGTCTCTAGTTCTATTTTTATTATTAGTTTGGTGTGAACTTCCACTCTGAGCTTCTGCACCTTTTAGACTATACCTTTAAGTAGACAGCCTGGTGAAGTGTGTGATATGCATACATACTCTGCTCTACTGGTTGTTAAAGTGAGATTCCCTACTTTAAAGACTAGGAAAACCCTTTTGGATGATGCATCTTGAAGATGGAAGAACATTTTGAAAGACTAAATTTGAAAGTGCAGAAAATATTTGGGGCAGACTGATATGTTTTATATCCAGTTGAGGTTAGTGCTATATTATTATTATAGCGGTCGAGAATTGTTTAGTGCTGTAGAGTTTCCCAGGGACTGTAGGATGTATTTGAATTATGCATGCTGGGCAGTGTAGTAAGAGAACAGTGATGGATTAAAACATAGAAATGGTGCAAAATTGTGAATTCCGACAAACAGACAAGATTGAAGGATGCAGTGCTGCACTATTTAATACATTTTTTGCTGGAATGCCCTCTTTAGTAAGATGTTGATTTGTACTTCCCTGAGCACGTTCAAATGTTAATATTGTTTGACTTATCTAGGGAACTCAGTGTTCAAAGAGTTTTCTGACCTTTCACAAGCAGCTAGAGCATTATTTTAATGAAATACCGGTACTTTTACTTGAGTATGGGACTCTGAGACCAATTGATTAAACATGTAGAATGGTGTGCTGGCACCCCTTAATTTAGACTGATCTACCTACCTCTTTGGCAGTCTTACAGCCGGGACCAGACCCATGTTTAATTAACTTTCTAAGAGATTGACTAACAATCTTCTTCTCTGTTTAAGGGAACAAGTATCAGAGATCGAAAAAGTAGGCTGTACTTCCTGATTTAAGAGACCTATTGTGATATTCAGTGCACTGAACTTAGGCAAATAGAGAACACACAGACCCACATAATACAAACACCCTTTTGTAGTTTCAAAGATCCACATAAAATTGTCCTGGAATGATTTAGGTTAATACGTGACCTCTGGTCATTTTAGTCCCATGACCACTCCAAAGTCTGGCCGCTGGAAAAGGTCATTTCACGTCTTCTTCGTAAATTGCCAATAACATTTGATTCCACTGAAGGTGAACTTTCAAATGGGATTTCAGCCAAGAAAAAACCCTTTCAGCTTAGTAGAGAGTTTATATGAGGGAAGAAAACTCTCCCACCCTGTTATCATTACACAGGTCACGTCGCACTTTATTGTTATTGTCTGGTTTGGCAGGGAAGCTTTGAGATTTTCTACTGCTCTCTCCCTGAATAGCATACACTCTGGACTGTTTAATGCTCTGAGCTGACCCCATGAGCCAAAAATGAACCTCGAAGTATTGGCAGAAAATTCTTCTGAAATTATTGATCAGGTTTCTTTCCTTGTTTTTGTTAAATCTCACTTATTTCATTCTTTTATGAAATATTTAGCCACTCTACATTTGTCCAATTTTGCTATATATTGTGAAATATTGTTTATTCTCCGAAGAAGAATTCGTTCTTTTTCTGTCCGGCATGCAAAATTACATTAGTTGGGTGGGTGGGGGGTTTGGCTTCAGGATGGATGGCACCTAGGATGACTTTCAACAAAGAAAGTCCTCCTGCAGGATACAGTAGAATTTCACAAGTGAACAGTTTTCACAAGCTCTGAAAGTACTACTGTCATTTCAGTTATGAGCACACACACTGGCTTTCTAGGAATAGGCATATGATTCATTCACCAATATGTCTGCCATAGACCTCTTGCAGAGATGACTAGTAATATTTGTGATATAAACTGGCTGGCATCGAATCAAATCTCACATTATAAACTCAGATTTCAGGTCCAGTTATGAAAGTGTCTAAAAATAATGTGATCCGACAGTGCGAGGCAACAGCGGCATGTGGAAAAGCGAAATGAGTCCAGAGGAATGAGTGCGAGCCCCAGGCAGTTATGGCCAGCAGACCATTTCTGCCACATGGAGATACGATGGAGAGTGGTGTGGTTGTTGGTGGAGTGGAATGGGGTGGGGATATACATATTAGACATGGCAAATGTGTTAAAAAAAAACCTAAATGTTGCACTTTTATAAACGCAAGATATGCTCATTGGCCACGCCCCTTGATTACAATTGGCTGTTACACAGCAGGGGGCTGCACTGCGTACCTTGATATCCCCTCATCAACATGGAGGATTTGCCATAAATGATCTTAAATCTAAATAGTAAATATATAAAATATATCTTGCACTCCATATATATATATATATATATATATATAATTAGATTAACTATACATAGTGCAGTCAATTAATCTAATTAATTACAAGCACTCAGATTAATTAATCTAAATTAATCGCAAAATGTTTTTTGCTGCAAAAGTGTTTACAGCAAAATGTTTTTTGCACCATTTCACCCACCCCTAAGTGAAGCAGTGGGCTGCCGACAGTGATGCAGAGACAGCAGTTAACAAAGAGTGTATGAAGTTAACAAACAAGACTAAAATTCTTCTGTAACATTTTCACCAGCACACCCCTCCTAACAACAGTGGGTTAACTGATAAGCCTCTTAACCCATCTCTCTAACTCCAGAACTATTTCCCAACACAGATGTTACAAAAAATATATGGAGTGTGATTGTGAATAAAATACAAATAAGTCTAGGGCACAAAAGTATTGGGCCACCTGTCCATTACACCAACAGAGACTTTTATGGCATTGCATTCAAATACATACATTTTAATGTCATTAGCTTCCACTCTTGGAAGGCTTTTGGAGTTTTTGGAGTTTCTGTGGGAATTTGTGCCAATTCAGTTTTTGCAGCATTCATGAAGTCAAACACTAGAAGGCCTGGCTGGCTGTCTCCGTTCCAGTTCATCGCAAAGGTGCTGGTTGGGGTTGAGGTCAGTGCGGTTCAGTCAAATTCTTATACACCAAACTCATCCAACCATGACTTTATGAAGCTTGCTTTGTGCACTGGGGGCACAGTCATGCTGGGATAGAAAAGGTTCTTCTCCAAACTGTGTCCACAAAGAATCCATATAGTATAAATGCATACAATAACCCTGTAAACATGTGAACTTAGGTTTTCATCTGTGTCAACAGACACATACATACGTACGCTCACCCATGCGTGGTGGTGCTAATGGTGGGTGAGAATGTAGTATCATCACATTTGTTTGTTGAAGTCGCTGCTGAAGCCTGCGTCATTCCCATGCTTCATTTGGTCAGAGGCACAGTCCTAACCATCCCCAGCCCAGCAATAACGTCATCCCTCCGTCTCTCCCTGTGTGTGTCTGGTATGTCCCTGAGGTGGTTGCTGTTGATGCTGAGGCAGTGGGAGGGCTTTCCCATCTTCTACTTTCTCTCCCCTCAAACTATTCAGTAACAGTGAGTCACTTCCTAACACAGGCACTCAGGCACACACACTCTCTGCTTACCTTCATTTGTAGCCCCACTTGACCATTGATGAACAGGCTAAAAGGGGACTAAACAATGACAGGGAGAAACTGAGATGACCTACAGTCTGTAATTGTAAACTATAAAGTACACTTA
>JBBPDB010073842.1:0-10083 GCA_037974465.1 Brachypetersius altus | reverse complement strand
CACACACACACACACACACACACACACATACATACACACACACACACACACACACACACACACACACACACACACACTGTCCTGCCAGCACTGAATGACGTACTGCAACGTTCCTGTCTTTATTGATTAAATACGGCTGTATGTGTGTGTAGCGTTAACTTTAACCCGATGACCCTCTGCTTGCCGGATGTGTTTTTGAACTGTGTGTGTGTGTGTGTGTGTGTGTGTGTGTGTGTGTGTGTGTGGAGTGGGGGCGTGTTTCAGTGTGAGATTTGTTTGTAGTGAACACGCTAATATATCTACCAGGTAATGGCAGCTTGTAGCCCCCCAATTAGCCTGGCACTAACTGCTAAATCATCTCACACACGTCTCCATGGCAACACTGGCTCGGTACACACCACGCCTTCAAGGTGGAGTGGAAAATTCTCCTAAGAAGCTGCGAGTGCTGCTCTACAGCTGTAACTGCTACAGGGAGGCCGGTGCCCCTCTCTCCTGGGACGGGTGGGGGGGCGTATTTTTGACCCCCTCTGACGTCAGAGGCGGCTCTCTCGTGCTTTAACTACGGCTTATACACACACACACACACAGGGAAAAGGGCGCTTTTTCCATGGACCGGTGCTCAGGGTCACTACAGAGCCTATATTAAGGAAGGCTTTTTGATTCTTACGGACTCGCACACCATAAGGCCTTAACTTTACAGCTATATACACCTAATAAGGCCTTGTGATTCACTTATTATGAAGATCCAGTTTCTTATGAATGCTTCAGTGACTGCTCTGAACAATGAAATATCTCCTATGAATGATCTGCTATGTGTCTACTGTGAACAATTAAGTATCTACTGTAAATAAAGGAGTGCCTTAAACTGTTATTACTATGAACTATTGAGCATCAACAGTATTCAGCGTCAAATACTTACACTCTGTCTCTCTCTCTCTTTCTCTCTCTTTCAGGTGGAGGAGGAAAACGGAAGGGGAGGAGTAAGAAATGGAGGGAGATCCTTCGCTTCCCCCACATCAGCCAGTGCATGGAGCTGAGCAGGACCATCGGTACAGAAACACCGTCACTCACTGTTCTTCAACCAAATCAAATAACATTATGAATGGAGCTTATCATTTCGGGACATGATCGAGTCAGTCTCACACTAATTACATGCACAATGTGATATTAAACCTTTGAAAATGAATGAAAATATTTCACTCTTTAATGTACCCTTGAAGCTTGTTAGCTTGTTTATGTAGAAATGAGCGTCGCCTGACACTGTAAATTATGTAACTTCAGTAAAGCGTGGAATGTGGAAGCTATGGAAATGGATAACCATCCAAGTGGGTGTGTGTTCACTGTGTGGCTTAACAGTGAAAATAGGTGTGGCTACCTGAAAGTGCTTGTGCCTTAATAGTGATAATGAGTTATCACAGAAGTAGAGTTGTAAATCATAAGATATGGTATGATGTATGATGTTTTGTGTGTGTGTGTGTGTGTGTGTGTGTGTGTGTGTGGTTTGTAGAGAGGGATTACTCCAGCCTGTGTGAGAAGCAGCCCATAGGACGACTGCTGTTCCGCCTCTACTGTGAGACCAGACCAGAGCTGCTGAGATGCATTCATCTGCTGGACGCCATGGTACACACACACACACATACACACACACCTCTCTCAGAGCTGCTGCAGTCGAGTGTTTAGTGTCCCAGAGGCTTGTATGATCTGTTTTAACTGATATGTGTGAGCCCCTCCCCCTGTTTTGAGCTGCTCACGCTGTGATTTGTAATTTCCTGTTGGCCATTTCCTCTTTTAAAAATACGTGTCCGCCCAAAAAAAGGTGGTCCTTCCTCCGATTCTGATTCCCAGCTCGCCAGGTTCCAGGAAAAACCTGCAGCCGTCCCACTCAGAGCTGGAAGACCTCTCGAACTTCTGCTGAACTTCATGGGCGGAGCCTCGGGCCACATTAAAGCTGCGGCTTCTCAGGAATTTAACCGTCCTGTTATGTTTGGGGTCAGTTTGACCCCATTCAGTGTTTAATGTCTCTAGATATATAACGGACCAATTTCTGCTTCCTATTAAATGACTTGTCCCCAGTTTAATGACAGCAGACTGGGTACGAAATACCAGCATTTTTCTCACATTTGCTTTGGTTGTTTGGGATGATATTAAGCTTAATGTGTAGCTCGGCGACTGAACATGATCATACCTGTAGTGTGACAACCACTGACAGGACACATTTTCCACCAGAACTATGTTATTGGGTTTTATTCAAATCACTTTTAAGGTCACCAACAAAAAATGGTACATATACTTGTGTAGCAATTTCAGTTTACTGGAGGTTTAAATTGCTGGTCAACTATAAAGGATGTTAGTGAAATGAGGGTTCAAACATTTACACACAACCCCCACCGTGTGGTATGACCTGGTTATCTATAAACATGGACTGAAGTACGTCAGGAGGCTAAAAACAGTCCTGAAGTCTGAACTTGGCTCTGAAGCTCTGAGGAGCTCCTCGGTTCCTGCCTCATTCTGTTTCTCCTCCCAGATCTATACCGCCCTCCACCTCCCCCTCCCCCCCTCCCCCCGCCACTCCAGACAGAATACCTCCCATATTACTGCCCAGTCTATCGGACATTGAGGCCCAAAATACACATGCAGGCATGTAGTCACCCTGAAAGAGGCCATTGTCTGATCAGTGACCCCCTCATGTAAGACCCCCAGAGCCCCCAGTACCCTGTCTGGACATTAACTTCCATATACATCAACCTCACTGGAAACTGTGGTTAGAAAACCAAAAGAGATGGATAATGGTTGAAGTGTAAAGCTTTGTTGGAGTTCAGTGTTTTCTGTGAAGGGTCCATAATCTAATAAGGAGATCTGTGATCTTAATCCAGTATGAATCTGCAGTGTGTGTCGTTTTTACAGTCTCGCAGATCCAGTACAAATCTATAGTGTGCAGGTTTTACAGTAATAACTGTGGAGCGATTTTAATCCAGTATGAATCTGCAGTGTGTGTCGTTTTTACAGTCTCACAGATCCAGTACAAATCTATAGTGTGCAGGTTTTACAGTAATAACTGTGGAGCGATTTTAATCCAGTATGAATCTACAATGTGTTGGTTTTACCGTCATAATATTGGAGAAGCTGTAGATAAATAAGCTTGTTTGTGACATCACTAAAGCAGTGAAATAAACCGGGAGGTTTTGGTGGCTCGGTGTCCATATATGGACTGTATGTTTTGAGACTGTTGGGTTTTCATGACATGGGGCCTTTAAAGCGATAAGAACTTTAAAGCTTTTTTTCTCCCACTTACAAAAAGGGATGTGTGTGAATGCGTATGCGGCGCGCATATGTTCTGTAATTAGTGTGTGTGTGTGTGTGTGTGTGTGTGTGTGTGTGTGTGTGTGTGTGTGTGTGTGTGTGTGTGTGTGTGTGTGTGTGTTCGGGACACCATAAGGAATGAGCCTGGGGGGCTTTTAGGCCTGTTTTGACGTCAGAGACAAGCAGGACTTCTGTTGTGGAGAGTGCGTGTGTGTGTGTGCGCGCGTGTGTGAAGGACGAGAGAGCTGTACATAAAAGAAGAGTTTTCTTTGATGCGTCCGCTTGTGTTTTATGGTTTATTTGTAATTTATAAAGTTTTTGTGAGGCAGCATTAAAAAGCCTCTGAGTGTGTGTTTATGTGAAATGTGAGTAGTGTGGCTTTTGGGCTTTGTGTGTGTGTGTGTTGTACGGTCAGTGCTGAGGTGGAGCAGACTGATGTTATCACAGACACACACACACACACACATCAGATTGGCTCTATTCTCCCAGTCAAAGGCAGCCCAGCCCTTTACTGTCCCGTTCATGCCGCTGACGCAGGTCCGCTCGCTGTGGTCAGCATTGTTGGGGGGAAAAAAAACGTCAACATGATGTTTGTATAAAAACAAAAGCTGTGCCATAAAGTACAGTACAGTGCAAAAACCTTAATGGTACTTTTGGTACAAAAATTGAGCAGATTAAATAAAACAAATGTTTTAGTCCAACATGCTGCAAAGTGCCTAAAGATGATCCACCAACTCAGCATTCAGCACCACCAGTATACTGATCACCGCCTGATCATCTGGAATCATCTGCTCCTGTGCTTTGTTCTGCTTGAATGATTCATACACAGGTCACTGTGCGGATTAACAAATTTAAAGCATTCACTTTCACTTTCACTTTTCACTTTGAAACTGGTCAGATTCAGGAACTGGACTGAAAATGATAATCATTGAAAGTCCTTCATGAAGCCTTGAGAGCTGTTCCTCAAGATTACATTACAATACAAGAAAGTCTGGATCTTTGTAAGGAGAATATGAAGAAATAAAAGGACTAAAGATTTTTGCGCGGTAAAAGTATCTGTGCAAGAAAAATTAAATCTGCATATGAACTGATTCATATAACTGCAGCGAAGCTCCTGAGGAGGTTTAATATCTTGGAATTATGAAGCTGAAATTGGCTTCTTAATATCTTTGCATTTCCTTTCCACCTTAAATTTGAAACCAGATTACTACCAAAACCAGAAAATCATTGTTATCAAGGTATCTATCTGTTACTTGGGTGATGAATCAAGTAGTCAAATACACAAATACTTTAATACACAAGTTATACACAATTTATATCACCAAACATTTTCTTTCAGATGCCTGAATTTCAGACAGGTTTCCTCTCTTTCAGTTAGTCTCACAGTGCCACTGGCTCCCCCTTGTGGGAAATATGCTAAACACAGCTTTCTATTGAACTGCAGATTCCTGTTTATTATTCAAATTGCAGCGTAATTAAAGTTAATTTTATGTCAATAAGTTACTTTAATTGTGTAATCAATTTTAATTAAGTAATCATGAACAGACATAACAGGTACTGAACAACAGAACAAATTAAACCCCGATCAAACCCCGATCAGATCCTAAAACAGACCTGGTGGAAAAGTAGATTACTCATGAATATAATATTCTTTTCCTTAGTGTTGACATTTAAACGTGCAAATCCATCAAAATGTTACTTCTTTCCTTTGTTTGTAAAGCTCATGTGATCCACATGGTTGTTCTGACAGAATGTAATACACCAAAAGAGGCATAAGGGGCGATATGCTTCTTCTTTAATGCTCTGTAGTGTTCAGATGATCTATATTGAGATAGTAAATGATTGTAGTACACTACAGAAGGTAAAGGGGCGATATTCCTCTATTATAATGCTCCATAATGTTTATACAGTCCAGGTGGTCATTCTGACACAGTAATACAATTCAGGAATCATAGGAGTGATGTGGATGTTCTTTAATGTTCTTAGCTTGACATTATGACAGATTGTAATGAACAACAGTAGGCGTAGGGGGCGACATGGCCATAATGTAGGTTTCTTAGCTTAAATTGTATCCACACTTCATTCCATGTTAATAGATTATAGTGAGTCGTACAATGTCAGAAACCGCATAAGCCAGTCTATCATTGATTACAGAGTGTGATGATTAGCTACGTTAGCTTTGTCACCAAAATTCTTTTTTGATACTGAACTTCTGCTTCAAGCCTATCTTTCCTTGCTTTTGCACCCGAGTGTGTTGTAGACGTGTGTGTGGTTGTATTTGTGTCTGTGTGTGTATGGTGGAGCCCCTGGATATGTTAAGAGGAATGGAAAACATTCTAGATCCTCAAACACACACGCGCGCACACACACATACGCACACACACACACGCACACACTCTCCCGCTATGTGATGACGTGCGCTGTGTATGTGACACTGCCGGCTCGTGCTGCGGCGCTCCAGGACCTTGCGGAATCCTGCCGTGTTGCCGGGCTGGTTACCAAGCAACCTGAGGTCACACACGGTGGGCTTCACGGAGCATATGTGTGCCCGTGCGTGCGTGTGCGCGCACGTGTGTGTGTAAGTGTAAGTAAGTGTGTGTGTATGTGAATGAGAGCACACTTTATGTCATGTAACATAAAGTTTTGCCGCCACTGGTCAGATGTCAAATTTACATCGTGTGTGTGTGAGAGAGAGAGAGGGAGTGTGTGTATGCACATTATATTATATTAATAAATTGTATAAATAGTGTGTTCCATTTTTTTTATTTGAACATATCAAACATAACAAATTTGATCTTAAGTGTCGTATCATTTCCATAAAGAATGTTAGTAAGGAATGTCATTTGAGGGGTGGCTCAAGACTTTTGCGTAGTACTTTGTGACTGGGCCAGGTTGGTGACCAGCACTGGTTTAACACTATAAGGTCTAGCTGTCAGGGAGAAGCCCCTGCGATCAGAAGGTCATGGGTTTGAATTCCTGGACCGCTAGTGTCACCACTGAGGTTCCCTTGAGTAAGGTCCCGTCCCCACACTCTGCTCCCCAGGCGCCCCTCATTGGTTTCAGGCCTCCAGGTGAATGGGTTAAATACAGAGAAAGAATGTCACATTGGTGCTGTGGTGTGTTCACGCATGACTATAAGGGGCCACTTTACTTTAAATATCATAACGAATAGAATGATTATTTCTCACAGTGAGTATAGTCACATTAATGCGTAGCAGAAGATTTGGTGTATCGTTAGGCCCTCACTGTTGGGTGTAAATGAATACGACACCTGTTTTTACACTCCTCTCGTGTGATTTTTCACACGTGTGTAAAAAAAAAAAGTGTGATCACATGATCATGTTATTCATGTGTGTTTACTTCCAACACCTCCCGGAGTGCCGTCAGTAACACCACATTTTGTGTATGTGTGTACACTAACTGGTGATGGGTATTGGTGTGTTTGTACACTTTGTTTCTGCAGATTTTCACAAGACATTTTGTGTTTGTGTGTGATTTCTCATTCTTTTTTACTACTCAGGCGTGCGTGTGTGTGTGTGCGTGTGTTTTAGACCTTTTCCACTTGCATTGAGTGTATTTTTGAGTGAAAGTGACGTGTGTGTCATTTCTCAATACATGGGCGTGTGTGTGTGTGAGGTTTCTAACTGGGAAGACATGAGGTGTGTGTGTGTTTGTACACTTTTTTTGCAGATTTCACAAAAACACGTGTTTATGCATGTTGTGTGTGTGATTTCTCAACACGGGTGTGTGTGTGTGTGCGTGCACGCACGCTAGTGCGCATGTGTGTGTATATAACAGGATGAGGCAGGTGGTCTGTCCGGTGGAGATTTTCTTACGTAATGGGACCTGCTGAGGAGAGGGTGTTGATGAGTGTCATCAAACATTACACACACACACACACACATACGCACACGCACACACACACTCCTGTGGCCCTGAGAGACAGGCTGGTTGTGTAATCTCTTCCTTCATTCACAGTAATCCTGCAGTGTGAATGAAGGAGACTAACCATGTTTGTGTTGTCACAGCAAGATGATTCAGTTAGGATTCATTAGAATTCGATTCATTGATTCTTTTGAAATGATTTAAAATGATTGTTGAGGTACTTGAAAGAAATGTAGGAGCAGTAGTGGGATATATAGACAATACAAACAATACAGACTATTAACATTGCAAAATAGACTTTTCATTTGGAATAATAAATCACATCAGTTGTTATATGTTTTAAAACTCCAAAGCCTGTGCTGCTGAATCACCCACCCCCCATCTCTTTCGTTTAATCTGCTGAATATACTAAAGATAAGGCAGCTTGACAGTTTTAAAGTGGAGTGTATGGCCTTTTATTGGTGGCGGTGATGATAAAGCAGAAAGTGGGCTCCCAAAGGCGGTTGCCATGGTAACGGTCTGATGCTGTGCCCTTTAGGAAGACTACGAGGTGACGCCGGACGAGAAGAGGAAGAGTCGAGGAGATCAGATCATCAAGAAGTTCCTCACCAAACAGGTGTGTGTGTATGTGTGAGAGAGAGAGAGAGATGGAGAAGATATGGGAACATATTTTGGTGTGTAAAAAGGAAAAGTAACTTGTGTGTGTGTGTGGTCTGTAGTCTCCAGAGTGTGTGGACGTGGTGGAGGGTCTTGCCGAGGGCTGCAGAGAAAATCTTGAACTGAGCCCCTGCAAAGAGATATTCAGCGACTGTCGCAAGTAAGAGCTTCCTTTCTCTTTCTCTCTCTCCATCTCTCTCTCTCTCCCTTACTCTCTTTTCTCTCTCTCTCTCTCTGTGGTTCAGTAATTAGTGTTTTTATTTGTTGTTTATCCTGTTTGTTTATCTCAGAGCTCTTCATGACTACTTGAGTGGCGCTCCTTTCTCTGACTACCAGAACAGCATGTACTTTGACCGCTTCCTGCAGTGGAAGATGCTGGAAAGGTGCTTTATCCTTCTCTATCTGTCTTTATTCGTTTATTTCAGCTGATATTCTTCATGATTTCATCTTTAAGCCAATTAATTTGTTAAGGCCACATTTTTCAGCAGATCTGAATAGAACAGGACAATCAGGACATTATTATAATTTTTATATTATTGCTGTTATTATTATTCTTAGTAGTATTATCGTGTGTTTCTTGTTTTTAGTTGTTGGATTAAAATAGTTGATTTTGTGTTTTCAGGCAGCCAGTTACTAAAGACACGTTTCGGCAGTATCGGGTCCTGGGCAAGGGAGGCTTTGGCGAGGTAAAGAGAGAGAAAGTGTGTGTGTGTGTGTGTGTGTGTGTGTGTGTGTGTGTGTGTGTGTGTGTGTGTGTGTGTGTGTGTTTAGTATTACAAAGTGATGTGTATTCCATAAACCACACATAATGGCGGAAATGTTATGTATACAGTGGTCACTTTATTGGAGACACCTTCGCTGTAGCTGTACTGCTGGAGCCTATTCAAGCACACAGAGAAATACCCTGGACAGGTCACCAGAACACACACACACACACACACACACACACTCACAACTAGTGGCAGTCTAGCATCTCCAGTCCACCTGGCATGCAGGTCTTTGGAATGTGGGAGGAAACCGGAGGTCCCAACAGAAACCCACACAGACATATGGAGAAGGAATCAAACCCAGCACCCTCTTGGTGTGAGGCACGTTGGGCAAATCCATATAATGTTTCATTTTTGAGCCAGTTAGTGTGATT
Source organism: Brachypetersius altus (assembly GCA_037974465.1). NCBI lineage: Eukaryota > Metazoa > Chordata > Actinopteri > Characiformes > Alestidae > Brachypetersius > Brachypetersius altus. Next base: position 1,100 of record JBBPDB010073842.1, on the reverse strand, counting down.
GCATAAGAAAGCATTCTGCTGTTCTTCATCACTTTTATTTGTATTTTTACAAATTTTAGCAACACTCCTATGAGGTCCTTCAAGATATTGCCACCGTTCCATCTCTGAGTGTTATATCCCCCCATTGCGCTTCTACATAACTTTTTAATTGGATAATCAGAGACAGAGTATTGATCGTTTAAAACTGTTTAGGGGCCGCTGCAAAAGGGTAGATTAAATAAGTGATGCGGTTTGTGTGTGTTAATGTTCCCATGTGCGGTGTGTGTGTGTGTGTGTCTGCAGGTGTGTGCGTGTCAGGTCCGGGCCACAGGTAAGATGTACGCGTGCAAGAAGTTGGAGAAGAAGAGGATAAAGAAGAGGAAGGGCGAGTCCATGGCTCTGAATGAGAAACAGATCCTGGAGAAAGTCAACAGCAGATTTGTAGTAAGTGCTTTCTTACGGAAAGATGTTTTCATTCCTCTGCTCATCCCTCCATCAGGTGTTTGGCAGCAGACCTGATTCTGAACGGTAATGGTTTGCATTAGGGCTGCACGATATTAGGAAAACATGCGATATGCGATAATGTTGTTGAGTGTTGCGATGGTGATATCACATGTGATAAGTGAGTAAAAACTTAGCCTGTATAGTGTTAATGTTGTTCTGCTTAGGATTTGCTAGTGATATAGACTCCAGGCACTGACTAGTCCATGCAGTAAAAAAAATGAAATGCAATATTTACATTCTAACATGTTTTTTTTACTTAAACAGAGCATTTGAACCATTGAACATTGTTGAAAATTTTTTTTTAATAATTTTAAATCTTATATAAATGTGAACATAATTTAAATTATATTAAGTTCTTAGCCAGAAAAAATAGCAAAAGGAACAGTCTATAACAGCAGCACAGTGATTTTTTTGCCCTCTTCTCTGTTGCACTGGGTGAAGAGTTTTGGAAAAACACCATTTATTGCAGTTCAGTCAGTCTTTTGCGGAATAAATATTTTTTTGTGATATGTATATGTTGATATCGCGATGACTGTAAAATTGCGGTGTGTGTGTGTGTGTGTGTGTGTGTGTGTGTGTGTGTGTGTGTGTGTGTGTGTGTGTGTGTGTGTGTGTGT
>JBBPDB010073831.1:0-10084 GCA_037974465.1 Brachypetersius altus | reverse complement strand
TAGTTCTATACTGATCTCAGATCTGTGTGTAGTGTCTCCTGCAGGTACAGTGTTTGTGATGAAGCTAGTTCTATGCTTCATGATAGTTGGTATAATCATCATATAATAATCATATGCTGAGTGTTTTTGAAGAAACAGTGGGATTTTGGGTGGGGGGCTTAAAAACGAGGACAAGACACGGAGAAGTCATGCTACATGCTGCAGCAGCTTCTTCTTCTTCTTTAATACAGTTATTATATAATCAGCGAATGCTGATCCACGTAAAACTGAGGGGTTACTGTATGCATTTAATGAGTGTATATATCATACATCATATAAACCATCCGTGAGATATAACATTGTACATATCCTGTATTCTGAAACATCTGTTCTTTATTCTTTTCTCTCAGGTAGTGTTTCTGACTGCCCCAGATTATAGCCCCCAGCTCGGCCTGGTTGAGAATTAGTGCTAAACTGGGGGTGAATGTGATGCTCTGGCTTAGTTAAACTGCAGGGACCTGATCGGCTTGATACTGATTCCAAATAAAACCTAAAACTGCTGCGGTACAAGATTTACGTCAAGAGCAGGTCCACATTGGCCACAGTAAAATCATTTTATCACCTTCAGAGTGTAAAACCTGAGCTTTTCTGTGAGCCACTGGGTTTCCATAATTAAATGCTGTGATTTTTTCCATGCAAAAGTAAGAGCTCAATCAAAACACATGTCAGATCAGTCAGGGCTTAGATAGATAGATACATAGACAGACAGACAGACAGACAGATAGATAGAGAGATAGACAGACAGATAGAGAGATAGATAGATAGATAGATAGATAGATAGATAGATAGATAGATAGATAGACAGATAGACAGATAGATAGAGAGATAGATAGATAGAGAGATAGATAGATAGATAGAGAGAGAGAGAGAGAGAGAGAGAGAGAGAGAGAGAGAGATAGATAGATAGATATATAGAGAGAGAGATAGATAGATAGATAGATAGATAGATAGATAGATAGATAGATAGATAGATAGAGAGATAGAGAGATAGAAAGATAGGAGAACAGTGTTTTGGCACACTTGGCTGTTCTGGGGACTGGCTGGACACACAGCACTTTCTGTCTGATCTCTAATGAATGTAGTAAATCATTTAGGACTTAAAGCTGCCATTAGTCGGGCTTAAACTCTGCAAATGTGTGCCTCTGACAGCTGGCCAATCCCTTCTGAATAACGCCATGGATCACACACTTTCATGCTTATTCAGTGTGAAGTAATTCAATTACAAAGTCATTTTTACAGACACAATGCAGCAAATCCACACCCAACTGTGTGTGATCTGTGTTGCTTGTACTGAATAGATGTCTGTTTACTAGTTTGCCATGCTTTCAAATCCCCAGAGCGTAGGTGCATATTGAGGTTACAATCAAATTTGCATGCAAGTGTGCATATTAGTGTTCATGTACAAGAGCACACATTAACTCCCATACAACAATGGCTATTATTCAGTGATTACAAACAGGTCAACTGCAGTCTTTTCTTTTTATAAACTACATTATAAATTCATATATTATAAAACTATTATATAAACTCAGGTAAACCTGTAACGTAGATGCAAAAATATACTTGAAAATGAAAATATCAACATTTAAAAACGCCTAAGTGTATAAAAGTTAACAGATAAATCATATGTTCATGTTGGTATGTAAGTCATATGTCTAAATTAAATTGTAACAAGTAAAATGGATCTTTTCTTTTCTCTTGGATACAAAGAAAGTACACAAAAAAGCATACAAAAGTACTCAGTGGCTAATTCTAATTGAAAGGCCTAATCATTTTTTAAAAATTTATTTAAATTGTTACTCTGTAACCCAGCTGCAATTCAAGGGGTTGACTGGGTCTCCAAATTCCTCAGACTCTAGTCTGATCCATGGAACCTCCTTTACAGAACCTAATGAATGTGCTGCTAATGTCTTGGTGTTAGATAACATTGAGCGTTTTGGGGTTTCTTTGTGTTAGGCAGTGATTTAGAAACAGGTTGTTCATGTTGACTGAATGAAATGTGATGACTGCAGTTTTAAAACAGTGTCTTCCATTCTCAATGCAATAGTGCTGCTAACATGAACTGTTGCAGTATACAAGTAGATGCACTCACTGCCCTAGCATCCATCTCTGTTAAGCCATTTTTTCTGAGTCTAAATGAAGTCTTAACACATAGAAATAAAGTCAAGGATTACTGCACAAAGTGTACTAAAAATAAAAGGCATAATTTAAAAATATAATGCCACCCTGACAGTAGACATTGATAAAATTAACAAATAAAATAAACAAACAAAAAAGACAAAATAGATAAAACCTTAAGGATTTTTTTAATACAAAAAGTAAATGCTGAGTGTATATGTTGAAGAATTGCACTTTCAGACACTGTGTGTGTGTTTTTCCTTTTCTGTTGTTCAATAATGTAATATTACTACAGGATTGTAAAAAAAAAACAAAAAAAAACAGCTAGGACATGCTGGTTTGGTTTATTTTACATCTGCTTACATAATGGCCTTAACCACAGTTGTGATTCATCTGAAATGTAAATAATTCATCTTATAATTATTATGATTATTATGATGGTCGTGCGGCACAGCGGCCCTGTAGGAACCTTAAACCTCAGCAGCATTTTAATGATTATGTACTACGTATCATTATTAATATTAATGTATTTAAACCGGCCATATAAATCTGTATCTTTAATATCAGACGAGCTATAATCCTCTCTTTAAGCCTTTGTGATGTCTACTGGTGCAACTCAAGAGACCAGTTCTGAAGCAGACTGAAGTATTACTTCTGCCGACTGAGGTGTTACTGCAGATGCGAAAGGAGATGGTCCTCAGATAAACTCACAGTTGTCCCACTCTGGGGGTGTTAGAGGAGCTGTAATCCTCTGTAGGCTGGACAGTGAAGCGCAGCGGGATTCACGTGAAGATATCGAGTGGCTGTCAAAAAAACATTTGAAAAGAATTTTGTTGCATATGGTCTCTGAAAATAATTTCTTTAATCGCTTAAAATGCTGCATTGTTAACACGCTTAAGCCGTTTTAGGTTGTAAACAACGCCAAACGTTCCTTATTGCCTCACACCTGTCAAAGAAACGAACTGCTCAGAATAGACTTAAAAATAACTCTAAATTAATCTAAGATTATTCTAAACTAAAATAACTGTATCTAAATGAAACGTAATCTACACTAAATCTAAACCAATCTAAAATACATATACAATCACTCTAAAACCAATCTAAATTAAACTAAATAAAAATGTTCCAGACACTGAGCTACCACGGTCCATGTCTAGCATCATGATTGTTTATTTTGGGATCGACATGTGATCTATATCTACAGGGCGATTAGTCAAGACGAACAATAGACTAAATGATGTAGATGTCAGTGTGTAGGCTGCCGTGTAATTAAAACGAGGAAGAGTGACCATTAACTCAAAAAGGTGCTGGATATGATGGATCGCACTCCTGACTGTTTTTAACAATAATTCTCAAGAACGTTTGCCAAGAAATACATGTTCATTTTTACTGAGTATTTTAAATCACGAACATGTCATTGACGTCGCGCTGTTACACTGATGACCATCGGTTCTGCTCTGTGACCGCTCTCACCCCTGACTTTCCGAGGTGTCATCTTAACGATGCTGGATATGTTCAGATGGTACAGGGCAGTTTAGTATTTACTTATTATACAGATTAGGCATCTCTCTACATGTCTGCTTATTTATATGTAGTCTAGTCAGCTAATGCTAAAGTTATTACATACATTTTAAGTGTTTACTTCTTTATTATATTTCACTGTGTTATTCAATTCAAACGGATCTTGTTGAATGGCAATAATCACAGAAGAGAAACAAGTTAGGTCAGTTAACCCCTCGGAATATCTGTTAAGTTACTGGAATATACTAAACCCATTATTGAAAACGGTTGATAACTGTGTTTGTGACGTTATAGCGAATTTGTGACGTTCCGTTTATGTACGCATTTCTGAACCCGTGTCCATTTGTCCACTGCTGACGTTATTACACTTGCACCCAGTTTTAACTTCTAATAATGTCCCCGAAAGAACACTAATCTTAACCTCTAACTGTCTGTATGAGGGATTGAATGAAGACTGGACCAAGTAATGCTCACATTAGAAGACATATTGCGAAAAGACATAAAAAAGAATCAAGTCTATATATCATCAAAGAAAATACAGGGCAAATTGTGCCCCATTATATCACATGCAGTTGTCTGTTCCTCCAATAGATGTCATCCTGTTTGTGGTTTAGGGAGGAGAGGGTCCAGCCAAAATCCGATCATTTAAAGACAGGACTCGCAACAAAAACCAGAACTTCTTAAAATCCCTGTGTTTTTGTTAATAATGTTGAATAATCGAATAACATGCTGCTCTTTAGGCTGCTGCGTGTTTTCTTCGCTCTGATTAGATCCAGTGTATGTTTGGTTTACTAACTTGGAAAACAACCAACAGCAGCACACAAACGTTTTCCTCGTCGCGGTGGGAGCGTCATTATTGTGGATTTAGAGCAGTTCCTGGATGACTGTTGGGCGTTTTGCAGAAAGCAAAGCATGATGTCATATTTTGTGCAGGACAGTGTATTCCCCCGGCCCATATTCCGCCTGGTCCTGTCTCCTGTGCTGGGATCGACCAGTTTTAGAACCGTGTCTGTTTCTAGGCGGAGGCTCTTATTGGGCAGTACGTTTGCCAGTAAGAGCTACCAGCCAGTCCCAGCGCAGGAGGCGGGGCGTGTCGGAATACAGGTGGTAAAAAAAAAGCCTTCGGGACTCTGCAGACTCTTCTTGTGTTCTCCATCTCTCTCCACTTCCAGCTGTGGTCAGGCAGCCGGTAGCCCCGTTCGCTCCACTCCTCCGTCTCCCCTCGCGCTCCCCCCAGTCGCCCTGTATGGTGGACATAATTTTCCGCTCTTCTTTTCTGGATGATATGGGAGATCATTCCAAAAGTAAGTGACCTGCGCGCGAGCCAGTCTGTGGGATTTAGTTTTACAGAATTTCATCGACCTCGCTCGCCGAAGGACTTCAGCAGCCCTGCTCCTGTGGTCAGTGCGCGTGCCCGAGCTCTTGGGTGCTGCACCGCCCCGTTTAACTGCAAAATCAGAACTCCGCTCTGTAAGTGGAGGACGCTCGGTGACCGTGTGCGTGTGTGTGGGTGTGTTTGTGCGTGCGTGTGTGTTTTCGTGCGCAGGGAACTCTGGGTTGGCCATGTGCGTTGGCTGCGGAAGTCAGATCCATGATCAGTACATCCTGCGGGTCTCCCCGGACCTGGAGTGGCACGCGTCCTGCCTGAAATGCGCGGAGTGCAGCCAGTACCTGGACGAGACCTGCACGTGCTTTGTGCGCGAGGGAAAAACTTACTGCAAACGAGATTATGTAAGGTGGGCATTCAAAAAAACAACCAACCAAAAAACCCAAACAAGGTCTCACTTTTAATATTATTTACAAATTATTTTATGCATAAATACAAATTTTACTCATGCAATTGCAGTTTATTTTGATGCAATACATTCAGTCCATAATTAAATTATAATTATTAGTTTAGTTTGTGTGTGTGTGTAATTTCAAAAACAAAATATTCCTCATAATTCACAATTTCACTAGCATAATTCATATTTCACTAGCACTCTGTACTTTTTAACAGCACACACATATTCCATTCTGTTACATTTTGCACCTTGTACAGATCTTGCTTCGGTTTGTATTTTTTTGTGATTTTGTTACACTGGAATGTACATTTTTTAGTGCCTCAGTTTGACCATTCCACGCATCTTTCATAATTTAAAATTAAATTACTTTAAATCTGTATTGCATGGCCTTACGGTTCGACTACACGTTGTTCTTGAATAATTATGTATGTGATGAGTAAAGAATCTTGAATCTAATGTTTGTAATGAATCTACAGTTTAAGCGCGCCGTCTCTCTCCTCCCCCCACCTCAGACTGTTCGGGATAAAGTGCTCGAGGTGCGGCTCAGGTTTCAGCAGCAGTGATCTGGTGATGCGTGCTCGGGACAGTGTTTATCACATCGAGTGTTTCCGCTGCTCCGAGTGCGACCGGCAGCTCCTGCCCGGTGATGAGTTCTCTGTGCGGGAGGACGAGCTGCTGTGCAGGGAAGAGCACGGTCCCGGCAGCCCCCCCAGCCCGGGACACCCCCACAACAGAGCACTGCACCTAACAGGTCAGACCGACTGCCAACCCCTCTCCTGCAGGGGTGAACTCATGTCTAAAATAAAACCACCCTGTTCAGCGGCTACTGAGCCCGTAATTCGGCAAAAATGAACACAATATTCGAACACGTTGGGTCTGAGAACCGGCCTCAGGAAGTAGACTGCCTCTAATCATGTTACCGAAAAAATTATAGATTTTCCAATGTTTTAAAATTATGAAACTCCGAATGAAGACAAGGAAAACATAGCACTGCGCTTCTCCACAATATTAATTAGCTGGTTATTTATTAAGTAATAACACGAACAGTCGTTTGATGTTTCTGTTGATGTTTGCTTATTGTTCTGATTAGTATTAGTAGAATTAGTGCTGTAGTGCTTGTACACTCTGTAGCCTTGTTTTTCGATAATGATGAGGATGATAGGCCTAATGATATATTTGCTGATACTACAGGGTAATTATTCGTGTAAGGTTGAGCTGGTCTAGTTTAAGGCAAGCTTCACTAAAATGAAAAGTGTAAGTAAACCATTTGTCGCGCGTGAATACACAGCACGGTCTACAACAGGGAGCAGTGTATGGGAACCAGCGTGTTTTGGAGCAGTATGTGGGGGAGCAGTGTGTGGGGAGATGTGTGAGGAGGAGGAGGAGTGTGTGGGGAGAAGTGTGTGGGAAGCAGTGTGTGGGGAGATGTGTGAGGAGGAGGAGTGTGTGGGGAGAAGTGTGTGGGAAGCAGTGTGTGGGAGAGCAGTTTGTGGGGAGCAGTGTGAGGAGGAGGAGTGTGTGGGGAGATGTGTGAGGAGGAGCAGTGTGTGGGCAGAAGTGTGTAGGAAACAGTGTGTGGGAGGGCAGTGTGTGGGGAGCAGTGTGAGGAGGAGGAGTGTGTGGGGAGATGTGTGAGGAGGAGTGTGTGGGGAGATGTGTGAGGAGGAGGAGTGTGTGGGGAGATGTGTGAGGAGAAGCAGTGTGTGGGGAGAAGTGTGTGGGAAGCAATGTGTGGGAGAGCAGTTTGTGGGGTGCAGTGTGTGACGAAAATTTGTTTAAGGGTTCCTGGGTTTCGAATCAACTCCGTAACCCTCGGCCACAAGCTTGCCCAGAAAATAAGAAACGCACGGTCCCTGTTTTGATCTCAGGGTTCATGCTAATCTGCTCTGTATGTTTCCAGTTGATAAACGTGCTGCCGTAGCGAGCACGTGCACTGTTAATTATGGGCTTCTTTATGCATTATAATATTTTCTTTGAATGTTCTTTTCCGTCTCAGCTGCCCCGGTGTTGGTCCGGCAGACGCAGCATCGGAGTCACGCACTCAAACCCTCGGAGAAGACCACTCGCGTGCGCACCGTGCTGAATGAGAAGCAGCTGCACACGCTGCGGACCTGCTACAACGCCAACCCGCGGCCTGACGCCCTGATGAAAGAGCAGCTGGTGGAGATGACCGGCCTGAGCCCGCGCGTCATCCGCGTCTGGTTCCAGAACAAGCGCTGCAAAGACAAGAAGAGGTCCATCCTGATGAAGCAGCTGCAGCAGCACGGAGACAAAACTGTGAGCATCCCAGCCTTACACCCTGCAGCAGCGTTAAAACTGCTCATCGAGCCACTTCGCACACTTTACACAGAGAGAAAATCAACTGTGTGTGAGCTTTGATTTTGCCATCAATCCGGTTGGAGGAGGCGTCAAACAAAATATATTTTTTTTTACCGGCTGCAGATTAAATTTCTTTTCTTTTCTGTTTTCTTTTCTCATATTTTTCTTTTCCTGTCTTTTAGTTTATTATTTTCTTTTCTCAACTATTGTATTTCTTTCTTTTCTTTTTTCGTTTCCTTTTTTTCTATCCGATTTTTTTCCTATGCTATTTTTTCTATTATTTGTCCTTTCCTTTCCTTTCTTTTTTCTTTTCTTTTCTTTTTGTTCTATACTTGTATTTTCTTCTCAGTTGCTGGATATAGGTTGAGTGCTCTTACGCTGTTTTCTGGTTCAGAATCTGCAGGCTCTGGCTGCCACCGCGCTGGTTGCGGGCAGTCCGGTCCGACACGATCCCTCGCTGGTGGGTCACTCGGTGGAGGTGCACGCGTACCCGCCCTGGAAGGCTCTGAGCGAGTTCGCGCTGCACAGTGACCTGGAGCAGCCCAGCTTCCAGCACCTGGTGAATAAACACACACAGCGTATCTGCTCACTGTCAGCCTTTAATGTAACGTGACGTATCAGGTCATAGAACACATTTTAGGATTATTCTAGTAAGAATTTTAAATAGAAATACTGTATAAACCAAGCCTACATTGCACTAAAAGACAATACATACAAAACGATCTCTATATATAGTTTTTGGGTTAGGCGAATGGTTTGAAATTGCTTGTGTTTTATTTATTTAGCTTGATTTATTTATGTTTCTTATTAAAAAATAACCACATAAAAGAAAAACTAATTTTGAGGGTACCTTGGACGTTATTCCGAGTCATCACCCCAACAAAGTATTGGGAATACGGGATAATGTATCACTGCTTACAAGGGGTATTACTATAGTAAAATAAGAGGTGCCACTCGAGCAACTTTTTGGTAAACAGCGTTTTATTGTGTTCAATACTTATATGAGTCAGATATGATGCTACAATTATGAAGTTGTATTTCAGCTGGACAGATATGGTTTGATATTTTACACTCCGATATCAGTAATAAACATCGCGACGATTAAAAAGCAAAATGAGTCGTTAAGTATGTTCATTAAATTATCTGGCTTATTTTCAGTGTATAGGTGTTCTTCTCTGACAGTGGATTTGTCCCATGGTAGAATATCTGTACCCTCTGTTCATTCCTCCCCTGCAGACTGCAGGGGTGTCAGCTGAGGGCTGGTGTGGCTGCAGGTTTTTATTCCAACCAATCAGCAGTCTGTTTCCACTTGGTTTCGGTCTTCATACAGTCAATCAGGTGCTCCTGCTTGTTTAGAACGAAAACCTGCAGCCACATAGGTCCTTTGTGGATAGGATTTGACACCTCTCCCGATTTAGAGCGTAATCTCTCCCCGCAGGTCTCTTTCTCGGAGTCGGGTTCTGTGGGAAACTCGTCTGGCAGTGACGTCACGTCCCTGTCCTCCCAGTTGCCGGACACGCCAAACAGTCTGGTCTCCAATCCGGCCGAGACGTGAGACCAGCACCCAGGGCAGCTTTCAGACCAACAGCTCCCACACAACAGCCGCCCGAGCCGAGCGCAGCCACGGAGTTTACGAGAACTATACGGAAACTGCATCGATTTCAATCACATACACACACACACATACCCACCCACACACATACACACACACACACACACACACACACACACACACAGCCGACAAATGTCTGGTTGAGTCTGTAAGCAAAAGTTACTTATTGTTATTTATTGTCCTCATTAAAACTTGTACAGAAACAGAACCGAGTTAAATGAATGGGTAGTGCTGTTAAAAAATTGGTAGATTTAAAGAAGACAGAAGACACCCGACTGTTCGGGAAACTAAAGAGCTACAAAACAGGAGATAAAAGCACGGATTCATGTTTTCGCCTCATATTCATCTCATCTTGTTATTATATACAAATATTACCTGAACAAAGTAAAGGAACAATTCAATGACACAATGTTTACAATAACAATATAAACAACAGGAGTACATTAATACAAACGGGCCTACTGCTGCTATTAGCAGCAACGACAATAGCAATAAAATCCTCATCATCGATTTTAAGTAGGCTATTAATTATAACATTGTACAAATTTGGAAGACCTTGCTGATTCCTGGAAATGTACCCGGGAAATTTTTATTTAGCATATTAAAAAAAAACAATACACAGTCGACAGTAACTGTGTATTAATATATTCATTATATATATATATATATATATATATATATATATATCGAT
>JBBPDB010073821.1:0-10084 GCA_037974465.1 Brachypetersius altus | reverse complement strand
ACCCCAAGTTGCTCCAGGGAGACTGCCCCCTGTAGTTAGGGAATGGAAGTCGCTTTGGATAAAAGCGTCTGCTAAATACCGTAAATGTAAATGCTAAACCCTGGTGTGTGTTGATGCTGGAGGGGTCAGATGTCATGTTGAGCTTTGTTTGGGGTTCCTGTGTAGAGCCAAAGTTACTGTAATTAAAAAAAACATGATAATTAAAAACAGATTTCATGCAAATGAACAAATTTATTATCTTTTGTTTTGTCTCCGGATAGTCTCCGACCACAAGTGGGAGGGGAAAACCTGCAGAGGGAGGGGCTCCAGAGAGCGGCCGAGAGAAAGAGCAGCAAATAGCGAGCGTGTAGAACAAAAACCGGTTATATTTACTGAAATCAGAGTTTACTGCTATACTCTGAGGGTTCTGAGGGTTAAGAACTAAATCCTGTATTTGAGTTGCTAATCCATAAAGGTCAGTTCTTTTCACCGTTCATTATTCAGTCTGTTGTGAAGTAGACTCTAGTGAGGTTTGAGGATTAAAGTTAAAAGACTCCTTACTAATGTCTCTCATGAATACATGCATGTACAAGCCAGTGCCAAATGCTAATTTCTGCTCTGGGGATTCTAATGGTGTGTTAGCACTAAGCTAACGCTGGTGTGCATTTTATATTCATCTCTAGAAACTCCTGACGCTTGTAAAAACATTCCACATGTTTTATCTGAAACTTGTAACAGACAGTAACACACATTAGAGCTTGGGGCATTGAGGTGTCGCCACTGTTTTCCATTTCTAGCTGGCTGAAAGCTATGTTCTAGAACCAGGGATTTATCTGGAACTGACTGAAAGATGTTTACACTACAACTCCACAGTCAGTAACATATAAACCTGACAGAAAGCTGCGTCCACTTGGTTCTATAGTCAGTGACATATCTAGAACTGACTGAAACCTGCTTATGCTAATGCTCTACAGTCATGGATGCATCTAGAACAGCCTGAAAACTGGTTACATGGCCACTTGACAGTTAGACACATGGCTAGAACTTATTGTAATCTGGTTACATGATCACTAACTTAGAACTGGCTGGATACTGCAAACCTAGAACTTCCAGAGGGTCTGGAGTGATGTTTCCTCTCACAAAACTAGTCCCACCCATTGTAAACGATTGGTTGATTCCTCTTCCAAATGTTGTTGGTGGTTAATCCGACACAATAGGACTTCAGTCCTGTTCCTGTAGCCCGACCAATGGGAGAGCTCAATACTCAACCATCACATAGAAAAACATCGGACAGGATTTTAACCCAAAACTAAACGAGAGTAGTGCCGAAGGGGTGAAGTACAGCAAGAATTATAAATAAAAATAAACAAAATACTGATATTTTATTTCAAACATTACCCTTAAAAAAATGTAAAGGTAAACCCATATCCATACTGTACAGTGTAGCAGCCAATCAGCAGCAAGGAGAAATAAATAACGCACTCGGATTGGCTACTTTCAAACCTCCTGTCTCTGAGTGCAGCAGAATTTCACCATCCCAAGATGCGCTTTCTTTGTGTTTCGCTTCACAGGACCAAAAATTGTATAGTTATATTTTATATGGAATTGTGCCTGAATTTTCATTAATATTAATGTTACAAAAAAATTGTAAATTATATATTTCTTAATAATTTAGCACTAAACTGAATAAAGAATTATTGCAAAAAGGCAACCACAAAATCCGCAAATTTGTAGGGGTTTATGTGAACAATTATTAGTTCGGTTCTTAACAACTGAATCTGTGAAGTTGGATTTACTGTACTGGGGGGTGGAGGTAGCTCAGTGGGTAGGATACTTGCCTCCAGACCAAGAGGTCATGGGTTCGAATCCTACCTTCAGCACCACTGGGTCCCTGAGCAAGACCCTTAACCCCAAGTTGCTCCAGGGAGAGACTGCCCCCTGTAGGTAGGGAATGGAAGTCACCTTGGATAAAAGCGTCTAATAAATGCCGTAAATGTCAGAATAAATACCTTTCATGATACAAAATCTGTTTTTTAGGGGTCTCCTCGGTGGTACATCTGCCATTAGGTACACATTTACTGTTCATATTTGAAGTTGTGTTGGACTTTATTTTTCGACTTTAAAACACATGAAACTGTACAAATGTGCCTCTTTCCATTTTGAATGTAATGTACCTTTAAAACCAATTTGCACAGTCCAGCACCATGTTGTTCCTCTATATTGTCCCTTGCGGGGGTGAAATTGACCCGGACAGCAACCTTTTTTTAGCATGTTATTTTTTTTTACCCTCGCAGAAAACATTATCCTAGAAGGCCTGAGGGATCCCAACTGGTTTAAGTGTATTTTTATCATTGTATCTGTGACCCATCTGCACAGTTTATGAGGCTTGTGCTCCAGCATCAGTGGAAAAGGACCTCCATAGGACCCAAGCGGACCAGACATTATTCAGCGGTTGTGGAAGTACGGGGCAATTTCTGCAGCCTGCACCACAGAATGCAGAGTAAACAAATCTTTCATGACTGACCTGGAGCTGACTGACAGTTTTAGCCAGCAAATGTTTATTATTTTAGTCAATTATAACCAAATCCGACGTTTCAGAATGCTTTCAATGAATCACCTCCATTGGATCAGATTCATTTTCACACCTGCATAAATTACAGTCTCGTTCCTCAGGTTCTATGGCTGTTCTGCAGTCAGTGATGTATCTAGAACTGACTAAAAGCTGGTTATTAGACCACTCTACAGTATTGTCGTATCTAGACCTTAGTGAAAACTGGTTCCAGTTGCTCAAGCATCAGCAATTTATCTAGAACAGATGGAAAGCTCGCTCCATTTGACACTACAGTCAGTCAGATTTCTAGAACAGACAGAAAGCTGCTCACACTATTGCTTTACAGTCAGTCACATATCTAGAACTGACTGAGAGCTGTTCACAATACTGCTTTACAGTCAGTCACATATCTAGAACTGACTGAGAGCTGTTCACACTAGTGCTTTACAGTCAGTCACATATCTAGAACTGACTGAGAGCTGTTCACACTAGTGCTTTATAGTCAGTCACATATCTAGAACTGACTGAGGGCTGTTCACACTATTGCTCTGTGGTCAGTCACATATCTAGAACTGACTGAGAGCTGTTCACACTATTGCTTTACAGTCAGCCACATATCTAGAACTGACTGAAAGCTGGATTCTCTAAACTCTGCAAAAAGGGACATGTCTAGAACTGACATGTCTAGAACTGACTGAAAGCTGCTCACATTATCGCTTTAGAGTCAGTCACATATCTATAACGTACTGAAAACTGTTTACATGCTCTCCGTATGATCAGTTATGTATCTAGAACTGATAAAAAGCTGCTAACACAACAGTTCTATAGTCCGTGATGTATCTAGAAGAAAATGCACAACAAGTTTATATTCTTAGAGTAATTTGTTACTAAGTCATTCACTAGATTAATTTGCACATGTTCATGTATTACTGTTTTCCAGTTCTGAATATCACACTGATGGAAATCTTTCTCATTGTAACTTGTAAAGATTAGGCCTTCCTGCCACTAGCCCCATTTTCTGCTTTCAGCCAAGTGTGTGCAATTAAGTGTGTCCACATTTTGGGAAGGATGTTATTTAGTTGTAAAGACAGTCCCTGAACTTGGCTGACTCCATGCCTAATTAGACGAGCTTTTTGCTGCTAAAAGTGGCCTGGCCCTGTCACGCTGGATTACTCAGGGCAGGAACAAACACCAGCATCCTGCTGAAGGTCCAGCCAGATTAGGAGAGACTGAAATGAGGTGAAGCCACGCAGAGCACAAACGGATTCTATGCAATAACTAATAGTGTAGATAAGAAGCCCAGACAACATGCCTAGTGCAATTTATCTGGACTAGCAGAGAATGCAATCAAATATTGACAGCATTGATCTAAGCCAGAGGTTAATGAAACTGATGCAAACACAGCTGGTGGCCTAGTAGTTAGGTGCAAATCCCAGGACTGCTAGTGGCCCCACTGAAGTACCCTTGAACAAGTTACCATCCCCACACTCTGCTCCCCAGGTTCTGTGCTCCTGACTGGTGACTGGGTTTAACTGGATAAATACAGAGGAAGAAACTCACACTGTTCATATTGTGTGCTCTGATATGTTCACGCATCACAAAAGTGATCACTTTACTTTACTTAAGCCTTGCATTCAGAACAAAATGATGGTGTCCATAAACTTTTGGACATCTTAGTGTATCTGTGTTGGGTATAATCAGAATCAAAATCAGCAAACTTTATTGAATCCAGAGGAAGATGCTTCATGAGCACTACAGAATATTTAAGGTTTAATGGCTCTAGGTATAATGACATGTTTGCATTGTTATGATCACCTCGTTTCAATTTTAGGAGACAGACTTAGGTCAGGTGTGACTAGCCAATACCATGCCACCATAAACAAGCTAGCAACACACCTTTAAAGTTATTGACTTACAGATGACTGTAACAGTGTCTTTTTTTTTTTTTTTTTACAATGAATCAGTGCCAGATTACTGATATTCTTACAAACGTTTTTATATTGGAACATACGTCTACAAAAGACACCTTGTTTACTTAAATGTGCAAATTTTATCAGTAGCAACTCTAGCATTTAGATTATTTCAAATGTTTATTTAATTGTGAAAAGATTCTACTCAAGAGATTATTGAAATATTGTTTTATTGTTCACTGTATTGATCCATGGTTCCAGTTCACTGCACGTTGTGCATGTATACAGCTTCGGAAATATAGACTCCACTGCAGTTTAACTTTTATAGGTGCAAGTATTGATCTTTGCCTTAGTTTTTAAGAACTGCTGACAATATTTCGCTTCATTTTAATGGAAATGACAAAACATTAAGAGAAATGATGCAGCGTTTACAGAACCTGAATCACACAAAGACAACAAATTTCGTTCACTTTTAAACAAAATGGCAATAATAGCCATTGAGGAACTTCTAGTAGTGTTTTACCATCCAACTGGTCTCATTGTGAGAGCAGAGTGTCGATTACAGCAGTGTTTTTATACTTTTCCTCATTAAATAAGATGTGATTCAGCTGATCACTAATCAGTCCCTCATAAAGCAGAATGTGGTGTTTGTGTAGGAATTTAACAGACACTGGTATGGAATGGTTGTCACTCAGAGAGATGCTCATTTAAAAACGAACTGCAGTGCTGTTTTTTCTGGAGCTGTATCAGTGAATGTCACAGATTAACATTAACAATGTGCTGCATGCACAGTTGCAAGTAAAGCTTGCTAGTAAACCTATGCTTGAGCTGTTTCACCGCTTTCTGCATCTGTTGAAAGCTGAACTGTTTCTAAGTGCCCTTCCCGAGGGCCTCACTCTGAACTCCCTGCAATCACGGCCTTCTCTTCATGCGCCTCTCTCGACTGAACAGCGACCAGTAAGAAACCAATTAAGGAGATCGAGAGCCGAGGATAAGACCACTGCCATCTTCCAGGGAGACCTGCGAGGAGCTTCTAGCAAGACAGCTTGTAATTAAATACTCGCAGGAAGCGGTGCGGCAGAAGGTGGAGTCCGGCTCGGAGACGAGTGCTCGCAACTTCGAAGTGACACGGGTGGTGGCGCCTGCCACAAATGTTTCTGGCAGAACGAACGGAGCAGGAGAAAAGGGTACAGACAGCCAGAGAGATCTGAGTCAAAACGTGACGCATCGCTAGAATCTCCTTCACAACAGACCGAACTCTGAAAGGCAGAAAAGAGCTGACCTTTATGGATGGAGCTCAAATACAGGATTTAGTTCTTTACCCCTTCTACTCAGAGTGTATCAGTAAACTCTGATTTCAGCACAGAAATCAACAGTGTAAAACAGTCTAGTCCTGGTGTTTGTTCTTCTACACACTCGCTGTTTACCGCTTGGCCGCTCTCTGGAGCCCCTCCCTCTGCAGGTTTTCCCCATTTGTGGGTGGAGACTATCCTAAAAGTTCTCACAGGTTCAAAGATTTTGTGTTTTTCTGTTTGCTTCTAAAACCTAAAAGAAAGTAGTGTTTTTTTTATGATTATAACGTTTTAAATGACAGTAACTTTGGTTCTACATGACACAGGAACACAAAACAAAGCTCAGCATGAGGTCTGGCACCTCAAGCACCAACACAAACTCAGGTAACTGTTTTACTTTACAATGATGATTTAACATTTGTTGTGCTTGCAGCACGGATCTGTGCCACTCGCATTCTAGGAGTCAACCCAATAATCACCCAGATTAAAGGAAAATCCAGAGTAAGACTCACTATTGTTCAGCCTGTTTCTCCTAGACAGAACTGAACATGAGACTCAATATGAGATTCTGAACATTTTCTCCCATTTCTTAAATTCAGCTCCAGAGAAAGAGCTTCCTCTAATCTCAGCCTGATCCCAGTTTAAGATCTTAAAATTAAAATTTTCTCTCTGCTCTAATCTTTATTCAGCTCAGATTTTCAGATCTTCAGATCAACCAGAAGATCCAGAAGAAAACTTGGTTTCTTATAAATGAGTCTGAAATGTGTCAGATTTGATCCATAAAGTTGTTAAATGAGAAGAAACTGAGAACTGATGAGAATAGCAGAAGAACTTCTGTCTTAAGTAGATATTTTTTCTTTTGCTTATTATTTCTCCTAAAGGAGGGTTTCAGGGAAACAAGTCAAACTCGATATTCTCCAGATAAGAGGATGAGCATTGTTAGCAGCAAAATCTTCTTCTGGGAAGAATTTGTAACAGTCTGTACAGGTTTATGTCAGTTATAATGAAAGGCTTGTGCAGGTTTCCGTGTTATGGTTTCAGTCTCTGCCCATGACACTCTACAGATCAGTGCTACAGATTCAAGACTCAAAGTTCTTTATTTGTCACATGCATAGTTATACAAGTACAACACCCCATGAAGTGTGTCCTGAACCGCTTCTTTATATGATTGTGAAAACATTATAAAACGTACAAATACAAATAAGTACAAGTAAAGTAAACATAAGTATAAAATAATGTATGATCCAAATCTGAAAGTTTCTAAAATATGAATAAAAAATACAAATCTAAAATAAAAAGTAAAACAGCTGAAACAGGAACAACTTATATACGTTATAAGTGTAGCAGCAGTAATGCTATAGACTTGCGCCACTGAGTTGGGACTTGCCTGGTTATTTGTACAAGGATGATCTGATCCAAGACCAGCTGTAATGTGCATCTGGTTCATAATTCTCCACTTTGTCGCAATGCTAGGGTACGACAAAAACATTCTTGCTTACACAACTGCCATCCTTGTTGTAATTCTCTTTTTTGCAGAGCAAATGTCATTCCCTGCCCCTCTGGTCAACAACTGGCCTTCGTTTATATTAAATGTAATCAAAATGCGATTGCACAATGAACCTACTCAGCACGAAACATCCTTGGCCGTGCTCTGGAGGCCAGGATTGTATATGGAAATCTGCAGGGGGAGTGTGAAAGTCTGCTTGGGTGGGTGGCAATGGCAAGACATGACCTATTTATACAGAGCAGCTCCTGTGGCGCATCCGTGGAGTGTGGCATTAGACAGTCAGAAGCCTAGCTTTCATAATCCTATGCTAATATACAAAAAGTAAAAGTCAGCCTACTAAGCAGTTCAGAGCAGAAGAAAGGGGAAATATATGAAACGGCAGCGGGTGGTAAACTTAAAAACTTCCAGTAGCCCAGACTATAAAGTCTTCTCTGAATCTATTATCTTACCCACTCTAGTCATATGAAAATATAGACATTTCACACAGGGTCTGTGCTACTAGGATAAAAGATGGTGATTATAAGGGCCAACAGCTGGAGGGGACCCACAAAATTAACAAAGGAATCTGAAAACTTTGTAAGGTCGGCCACTTCTGGGAAGATTCATTACTGTTCAATGGAGGAAATGGCTCCAGTTGTGGTT
The DNA here is from genome assembly GCA_037974465.1 of Brachypetersius altus. NCBI lineage: Eukaryota > Metazoa > Chordata > Actinopteri > Characiformes > Alestidae > Brachypetersius > Brachypetersius altus. The sequence continues at coordinate 2,203 of JBBPDB010073821.1, read as the reverse complement.
CTCTTGAGTGTTAGACCCTTAGAGGTTCTGTAACCCTTTCCAGACCCCAACATATTTCGATATGTTTATTTATATTTATTTTTTTCAATAATTGATTTCCACAAAGTGTGCTGCTTCACTTTTAGCTTACCTCACACAGCTGGAATAGTAGCATTTACATTTACTTTCAGCAGTAATCAATAATCAAGCTGAGTTGTGCCTACTTTAATTGATCCCCTCTTTTCAACTACGTCTGGGTAACTGATTAATCATGTTATCAGTACATGGCCAACAGGTATTGGATTTTTTTACTCCAATTAAACGATCGTTTAAAATTGTTTTTTTTAATTAGTTTGAAGATCTACAACAAATTACTGTGCCATATACTCAAAAACAGAGGTAATTGTGGGGTTGGCGTGGTGAATACTGATCCACAGCACTGTAGAGAAACAGTGAAAGTGAAAAACGACTATTCTGAAATTTTGGTAAGGAACTATATTTGCTGGAGTTTGAGACTCCTGTGAGAAGAGCTGTCACTGTTTATGCTCAGTTCAAGTAAGTGTGTGTGTGTGTGTGTGTGTGTGTGTGTGTGCTGGTGGTGTGGGGTTTTTGAGTGGGAGTAAAGCTCTGCGATTCACGAATGGCTTCACTGCAAAGGAGGACAAAAATAAATAACTGACAAAGTTATAAAACCAACAATGACTCATTTAACAGGTCAGTACTGTGTTTTATGGCCCCGAAGGCACGTCTTACTGCTGACGTTCGAATCCCAGCTGTGCCACGTGTTGTTGAGGCTGGAGAGACAGCAGTGGATCATGTTCTTAAGTGAGGAAATGACAAACCGTTCACACACAACAGAGACTTCTGAGCTTAAAACTCCTAAAACAAACACAGCCTCTGGATCACTGAGAGCACCACACCACTGCAGAATGTTCCCAGATCTGAACGTGCCCTTTTACTTTTCACAGTTTCAACAACTTTTCGGTTCCATAGAATGCATTCAGCTCACCGAGGTGTTTAAGGTCACCAAGAATCATCTGCTCCAAAACACTGACCAAGCAGAACTGTACTGATGAAGTTCAGTTCATTTTTGTGTGTCACACTCTGTCCTAAACCACATCCACAAGTCTGGTCCACCTTAATGAAGAAATGAGTGTGGTTTGAGAAGTTTGAGAGGAGTTTAGTGGATGAATCTGAAGATGTAAAACATGTCTTGTGGGGTACAAATGAGATTTTTAACCAAAATATAATTTGTAAATGCATTCTGGTCTTCCTTCTCACCAATTTAACCCCATTCTACAGTGTGTAAGGTTTGACATTTGTATTGACTTAGGGCCTCTAAGGTGGCAGTTTGTGTGTGTGTGTGTGTGTGTGTGTGTGTGTGTGTGTGTGTCTTTTGTATTTTCTCCTCGTGGTTGTGTGTTTTTCCTCCAGCGACTCCGGGTTTCTCCCACAGTCCAAAGACAGAAGCGTCAGGTGCACTGGGTGTGAGTGAATGGTGTGTGTGTATTTGTTGTTTTCATCCCTGCTGGGTACTATATATTACTCTAGCTATTGTGTGCAATATGACACTGCATTATAGTTTTAATACCAAGGTTCACTTTGTTGCGCTTTATTGTTGCATCACTTAAGGTAAGAAGGTAAGCTTGCAGAGAACAGCATGCACAGAGTGAACCATAGGAGAGTTTAAATAGTAATGTGTTGTATTGTAACTTGATTTGGTAGGCTACTATGCAAAAAACTCAATCTACACAAAAACAGTGAACACATCTGAGATGCACAGTCATACGACCCCTTGGAGACTTAAGCTACATCTGACTGGGCTCCTCAGCTGGAGACTGTGTTCCTATCAAAGCCGGTTCTGTCCCCAGCAGTTTAAACCCCACACATCTGGGATTCTGCTTTATCCCACCACTAAAAGCCAAAGTGGGTCAATCTGCCTGTTTACAATGTAGATATTACTGGTAAAGTAAAGTGAAGTGGCCCCTTATAGTCACGCGTAAACACACAACAGTACACAGTGTAACATTCTTTCCCTGGGGTAGTAGCCTAGTGGTTAAAACACTTAGTTACTGTCCCTGTAATTAATAACTGTAAGACTGTCCCTATAACTAATGACTGTGAGACTGTCTCTGTAACTAATGACAGTAAGACTGTCTCTGTAACTAATGACTGTAAGACTGTCCCTGTAACTAATGACTGTAAGACTGTCTCTGTAACTAAT
>JBBPDB010073791.1:0-10085 GCA_037974465.1 Brachypetersius altus | reverse complement strand
CCAGGCGCTAGTTACGGGGAGAGTCTCCCAGGCGCTAGTTACGGGGAGAGACTCCCAGGCGCTAGTTACGGGGAGAGGCTCCCAGGCGCTAGTTACAGGGAGAGTCTCCCAGGCGCTAGTTACGGGGAGAGTCTCCCAGGCGCTAGTTACGGGGAGAGACTCCCAGGCGCTAGTTACGGGGAGAGGCTCCCAGGCGCTAGTTACAGGGAGAGTCTCCCAGGCGCTAGTTACGGGGAGAGTCTCCCAGGCGCTAGTTACGGGGAGAGACTCCCAGGCGCTAGTTACGGGGAGAGACTCCCAGGCGCTAGTTACAGGGAGAGTCTCCCAGGCGCTAGTTATCTCCCCAGGCGCTAGTTAAGGGGACAGTCTCCCAGGCACAAGTTACAGGGAGAGACTCCCAGGTGCTAGTTACGGGGAGAGACTCCCAGGCGCTAGTTACAAGGACAGTCTTATAGTCACTAGTTACAGGGACATTTTGCGGTTACCTTGTAGTTTTCCCTTTACAGTAACAAAACTCCTGTTACTATGAGGGAATACTAAGAGTTTTGGTAATAATTCTAGCTGAAGTGTATCTATAGACTGTTCATTATTAAATCAGTGCAGACGTGCCTTTCCCCCGGCCTGTCCCCGGACAGCAAAGCAGAACAGGGTTGACTCTTCAGTGTTCCCTTCCATCTTGAACTGAGCGAAGCTGGCGGCGTGGCCCTCGATGGGCTGAGAAACCTTCCTGTCCACCGAGTACAGCTGCATCGCCCCGACCACTCGGTTTTGCTGTAACACACAAAGAAAATGATGCTAATTTATTTAACAATAAGGACCTTTTCCCATACCTGGTTTATTGGCCAGGTATGTGAGCAACACATACAAAAAATTTGATTTCGGTTGATAGTGTCTCTCAAGTACAACAGTATGAAACGACAATAATATGTAAAGACAATGAAACAATATATGACAATATTCAATCTACAATATGTATTACACACTAATATTGAAATATGTCTAAGCATTGTTTGTACATTTTAAGCATTGTACGTTTATAGTATATACAGTATTCCCCCACTTTGTTGTATTTTGGTAAAAAAAAAAAAAAAAATTTATAGTGTAAAACCTAAATATGCCCTCAAAACTGCTCCCAGAACACTTTTTCATTTTAAACTCAGTTTAATGCATTACTCTCAACAAAAATGTAGAGGTAAACCTTTTAATTTAAATTCCCCAGAGATTATGCAACTCATACTGGGACACTGAGGCGAGGTGAACAGTTTTCAGGGAATAACCCCTGATCTACTGGAGCTAAAAATATAAATGAGGGCTTGTTGGAAAGGTCTCCTGGAGATCTACTGAACTGTGGTGTTTGAAGTGTCTGAGTGCTGTCCTCGCCGAGATATGCAACTCGGAAGGTCGCGGGACAAAAGTATTGGGACACCGCAGAGAGCTGAACGGGTCCCCTTGTGGGAAAAAATTCAGAATATATTAATTACCACAAAAAAGCAAAAAAGGCAGAGGATATTTTCGCGTTATTGTGGGGATTTCCACGTGTGACTGAATCCGCAACTCCTGATCCATGTAAAACTGGGGGATTACTGTATATTCAAGTATAAACACATATGTACAAATAATATTAAAATACATAGATATATACTCATAGTATGTTTATACTATGAACCATACGATATGAAAAACAATCTAGATAAGTTAGAGTAAAGCTAGCGCTTGATCTTCGGGGAGCAGGGCACCTGAGCTGAGATGCCGATGAGGAGGAGCCACTTCTGCTTGGCGTCGGTTCGGTAGTTGATGATCTGGCAGCCAGCCAGGCTGGAGTGGCGATCGAAAACTTTGACCGGCTGCGAGTCGCCCTCCATGCTCCAGTGGTACACGGCGTTATCGGTCACCAGTGCCACGGTGTTGAGGGAGATCCACTTCCAGAAGGTGACGTCGTCCGTCATGGTGTGGGCCTTCATCTTACTCTTCATCTCGATGTTAAATATCTGCAGGGTTTTGGCAGCTACAGTGGGGCGAACAGAACACGCTTGTGTTGAAGGCACTCTAACAGACGGCAGCAAATATCACCACATCACACCAATTATCAGCAAAATTACGGTAAAAGAAACTCAAGCAAGCACACCATGATCAGTTCTGGTTTACCACAGTTAAATAAGCGACAAGACGAAGAACGGAAAGGAACACAGAAACGAATAGAGGACGACAAAAAGAAGTCATCTGTATTCAGGTAGAATACACATTTTACGGAAATACGACAAGGATGCCTGATGGGGGACTGGACTAAATCTAAGTTAACACAGATTACCGATTTCATCTCGATACATAAGCACAGGGTCCGCGCTGCGTTAGTGTTAAATAAAACAGTTTATCCACTCACCTGTCTCAGTTCCAAAAGACTATTTAAACAAGCACACACACGATAAATGAAGACGTTTAAAATCAGACAAGTACAATTTTGAATGTGCAGAACCGGGCGAAGAGTTGCGAGAGGGCGGGAAAGGGTGTTTTGTGCACAGGCGGCGTTTCATTTAGAGACAGAAGAAACCCTGCGATCATAAATCATCTGTGTGGGGTGAGCCAAAGCATTAAACATCAGGGTTTTAGTCATGATTGCACACCGACTGAAGCAGATTAATGTTTTAGGCATGTAAGTAAATGATTACAGTGATCACCTGAGGATCATGTGACATGCCTCCATCAAGCAGAGGAAAGTGCATGTACTGGCCAGCATTTCCCATCAAGAACCTCAAAAGAACTTCTGGAAAACCTCTTCAGCTCCACCAGTTGCAGCGAGTTCCATTCTCCCGGTTCAGTTTACACTTAATGAGACTTTTCCTTTGTTGGCAAAAAGGCTTGACCACTTTCAGACGCCTGTATTGCTGAAATATTAACAGCCTGAAAAGCCTGAACGCGTCCATATTTAATTGTAATAGATATTCCAAAGACCGCATTTATGCCAGGATTGTAGGTTTGGTCTCCAGGCTTTGACACGTCTTCATTTGTCCTTCTCTAATCTGACAAGTAGTCACCAAACATCATGAACGTCCGTATCGGTGGTCCTTGTTAGATCAGAGAAGGATACCAAGTGCAGCTGGCATTCTGGTCAACAAAGGAAAAGTGTTCAAATGGTTCCCAACCCTCAACATTAAGGCCCTCCTGTCTATCATGGTATGATACCAAGGCCCACTCGGCCACATTAGAGGATATTAAGTCAATTGCGGACCAATGGCCTGTCTCGATTTTAGGTTCGTGGCCCAATCAAAAGCCTTTGTGGCCCATCAGTGGTTGAGAAACCCGGTCCTAACCTACACAAGCTATTCCACAAACGTTCTGAGACTCATATTGTAAGTCGCTTTGGATGAAAGCTTCTGCCAAAGAAGTGTAATGAATCGTAATTTTGGCCCGAAAACAGTCGAGCATGAACGAGATATCTGTTGATCCAGTTTGATTCTACATGAGGTCACGTTAATGTTCAGACTCGAGATGTTTTTTCTTTTTATCAAATGCACTAATCGATAATCACTATGAACTATTTAATGATTCATGGAAGATTAACTCTTACTCTTTCTTCTTTTGTTGGCGAATGGCAAAGAATGTTTAAGGACACTTAGGTCATCGTCAACTTCTATAACTCCTAGTAAAAGCAAGGAGAACGTTTAGGACGATCAGAACCAGAATCAGAAAATGTAATATAGGAATTCCCTTAAAGAACCGTCTGAAATTTTGCTGACCTAGACAGCAGTGATGGAAGTTTAAGAATATTTAAACTCTCTCAAAATTGTTTTTCAAATGCTTTTAAAATATGTTTGAAAATGGCCAAAAATGTTTACTTTAATGTTTGGAATATATTTTGGTATTAAACATTGCATTTTAAACGTATATTTAAAACTTGCTTATATACTTATTTTCTATCTGGGTGTGATGACTATTTTATGCCCAAACATCATGTTATTTGAGGAAATGCCATTTTCTACTGTTTATTAATGATCTCGCCATTTAAAATCAAAAATGTCAGGAAGAATACTGGAGGTCTTCAGGGTTAAGGATGAACTTTCTGAAGACTAAATACGGAAACGAATGCCAAGACAAAGAACAAATGCTTGTATATTCAAATTATTCGAGGTTGGCCCGAACGACAAAGAGCTTTAAAATGGAAATGCCTTGAACGTCTCCCTAAAACAAGTAAACCGTTTAGAAACGGGATGACTGAGGAATAAACGGTCGTCTCATGAAACGGCTAATAAATCCACAGATAACCAATAAACATTTTCACACCACCACCACCACCACTACGAAGGTTCTTCTAGAAACTACTAAGCTCTTCTATTCGTTGCTTTTTTCTTCCTCCAACTACTAAAAGCAGGGTGATCTGAGGTTAAAAGTTTACGACTCTCCATTGAAGACCAGGGAAAGGAAAATCCTTAGAGCAGGACCATCATTTATGACCATAGCTGTTCAAAGGTCCCTGCTGTTACAGGACAGTAAAGAGGTTAAACTCCAGTCGTTCATTCCATTAAATGGAGACCAAATAAACTGTATTAACACACAGTCAAGCTGCTTCAGAAGCTCTCTAGCGTCTCTATGGTCGAACAGGTCTGTGAGGTGAGAGGACTGGGTAGGGAGACTATGGGAGGACAACAACAATCAAACCCATAAAATTTCCTTATTTCACATTCAGCCGCTCTAAATGTGGTTCATGCTTTAAGCTTGCTTAGATAGGCATGACGACGAGGGACAGGTTTCAAAATCACAAGCAAAAACAGATCCGTAAAGTGTTTGGCAATTAACCAAAATAGAGGAGGAAAAGAAAAGAAAAGAAAAAAAAACAGCCAATGCATTAACCCCCCCCCCACCCCCCGATACTGCATTAATTGGAAATCCATATGAGGCGCACATTCACATTGTGGAAATTGTGTCAAATCCTGTTCAGTTCGAGAATGGTGCTGAGTAAACACAGCCTTCATAAAAACACAGTTCTCCAGTCCATTATGGGGACCTTAAAAATCGACTTTTAGCTAAAAAAAAAACCAAAAAAAAACCCAAAAGTCATTGATCACACTGGGTAACAAATTTTTTATGAAAGTGTTTCATTGCAATGTTTGATGTTTCTTAGCCAAGTTTTGCTGATTCAGAAAATCACATCAGGTTTTATCCTCCCTACAATGGTTCTAGAGATTTCTACGTATACAGTAATCCCTCGCTTTTCCTTTTCGTGGGGGTTACGTCCAAAGAGCACCCGCATATAGTAAAAAAAAAAAAAAAAAAAAAAAAAAAACCCAAACCCACCCCCAAAACACTTTAATTTCATTTTAAAGTCAGTTTAATGCATTACCCTTAAAGAAAATGTAAAGGTAAATAAATTATGAAAAAACTTTTTATTGCTTAAAAAAACCATAAACTGAGATAACTGTTGAAAATTGGGGGAGAAAAGTTTAAATCACTAAAATACGAGGTCAAGACATGGAGCAGCCATGCTACATGCTGCAGCAGCATCTTTTTATGGCAGTTGAAAACTTTTCAGTGTATTACTGCCACATCGGGCTTGTGGAGGTAAAACAATTCAAGTTTTCAGAAAAAAAAAATCTGCGTTAGACTGAATCCGAATGCTGATCCACGTAAAACTGAGGGGATTATTGTATTTTCATTATAACATTGCTGTAATTCTGCTATTACTTTTATGTTAGTCTCACTGATGCTCGCAGGGTCAGCAACCCTGTTAATTAATGTACAACAAACATTAATATGCAAAAAGTTATAAGTCGAATAAAAGAGCGTCAGCCGAGACGCCGAGATTAGTTATTTCTAAAAGTGACTTTTCTAACTAAACCAAAATCAGCGCAAAGATTGTAGAAGAAACACTACAGAATGGAATGAAACATTTTTGTTGCCTGGTGTAATTCAACTAGTCTATTGATCATAATACAAAAATCTGCAGTATTAAAATAACTTTTTTTTTAATACTGAGGATCAGCCTTGTCTGGCCAACAAATCCGACAAATACTTTACGAACTCGTTTGGGCGTCTGAAAGTATTTGTCGAGAAGAAAACCTCCCAAACTACGCCTCCAATTTCAAAAACAGGATTGTAACTTCCACAAGACATAATACTTAAATATTGACTCACCGTCTGCATACACATAAGAAAGCAGTGAAAAAAAAATGGACAAAAACAAAAAAACAAACAAACAAAAACAAAAAAAAAAAACACAAACAGATAAAGCAATTATGGCTGCAGGACAAAAAAATCAAACTGTCAAATATTACCTGACTGTTATCCAAACTAGCTGCAGTAGTTACACTAAGTGTAGGTGAACATTTATTATTTTAAAGTACTGGTCCACAAATGGCATGGGAGGATAAATAAATAAATAAACAAACTATTACATATGAAAGCATGAATGAGACTATGCAGCCCAGCAAGACTAAACATGTCCTGAAACACTGATACCAGATAAGCTACTCTAGAGTTATACATCAGTATACGTTTACATATAAACTCAGTCCAAAGTTCGCCGGGCTGCTTAGAGGGGGCGGGCCGTACCTTTCAGGGCGATGACCTTGCTGGCGGGGTTCATGATGGCGCTGTCTGCAGAGATGGGCCGGCGGATCGGGGTGTTCGGGTCAGCCATGTCGATGATCACCACCTGCGCCTGCTCGCCCACCTTCTCTCGGATGCAGATGAATTTGTCCGACTCCATGGTCAGGGTGCTGAACCCGATGTTGGCTGGGTTGATGCCCAGGTTTTGGAGCTGTAAAAAAGAAAAAAATTAATACAGTAAACCCTCAGTTTACTGTATCAGCAATCACGGATTCAGTCTGAAACCCGAACTGTATTACCCCCACCAGTCCAGCGGTGGCAGTAATGCACTGAAAAGTTGCCAACCGCCAAGAAGCTGCTGCAGCATGTAGCAGGACTGCTCCGTGTCTTGTCCACATATATGAGTGTTTTTCAACAGTTATCTCAGTTTATTTAGTATTAGTAAGCTGTGCTCTGTCTAAGCATGTGGGTAGAGAGTTATTTCAACCTTTCTTTTGTGTACGAGTCTTTGCACGCTGCTAATGCTAACCGCAAATACTAACATGTTTTTAAGCAATAAAGTTTTCTGATTCTGATTATTTAATTACCTTTACATTTTCTTTAAGAGTAATGCATTAAACTGAGTTTAAAATGAAATTAATGTTCTGGGAACAGATTTGGGGGCAGATTTAGGGTTTACACTATAAAAAAAATATGCATTTTTTAACCAAAACACAACAACGCGTTTTTTCCCTATACGCGGGTGCTCTTGGAACATAATCCCTCCGAATTTAACCCATTAAACCCACTAACCAGTGCAGTGAGGAACACAGTGCCAAGGCAGCAGACTGTGGGAATGGTACCTTACTCAAGGGAACCTCAGAGGTGGCAAGCAGTCTTGGGAATCAAACCCACAACTTCCTGATTGCAGGGCAACTATACCCTAACCACTAGGCCACCAACTGCCCCACACAATGAATATTTCCACCTGCCACTGAGGGGGCATCGAAAACACAGCAGGTCCTCAAGTTACGACACCGCTGCGTTCCAGCGATGCAACCTGGAAACACACTGTAGCCTCAGCTACTCACTGATCCCAACACAGCAAAATCAAACCAAATACTGCACACACGTGATGTTGCACAGAGTTACATTTTTGCAATGTTAAGTGCTATTATGGCTTTTATCACTTTGAAATGTCTGCCTGAGGGCAGCAGTTCAGAATGAGAGACCCCTGGATGGAGTGGGTCTTGTAGGATGTTTTGGGCTCTTTTCAGACCGCAGGAGCTGTACAGTCCGTCTCAGGAGGAGAGAGGACTGCTAGGGACTTTTTCTGCAGGGTTGAGCCCTGGAAACACCGTGAAGCTGAACCATACACAGATGCAGAATGACAGAATGCTCTGTATGATGTCATGGCAGAAGGACACAAGCAGCTGCTGTGAAAGATGGACCCTCCTGAGTATTCTCAGAAAGTCTCTGCTGTGCTCTGGGCGCTCCAGGACCGACTCTCCTCGATGTACACGCCCAGAAACCGGAAGGTGGAGACCCTTTCTCTAAATCTGCCCCCAAATCTGCTCCAGAACACATTTCATAAAAGTTTAATGCATTACCCTTAAAGAAAATGTAATCCTGGAAGGTCATGGGACAAAAGTATAGGTGAATGGATTTCAGGGAATAACCCCTGATCTACTGGGGCTAAAATTACAAATGAGGGCTCGTTGGAAAGGTCTCCTAGAGCTCTACTGAACTATGGAGTGTCTGAGAACTTTCCACACCGAGATATGCAACTCGGACGGTCGTGGGACACAAGTATTGGGACACCACGGTGAGGTGAACGGGTCCCCATTGTGTGAAAACATCCAGGAAAAATATATTTATTGCCACAAAAAAGCCAAAAAGGAGGCCTTTGCAGTTCCTGCATAAAACTGGGGGATTACTGTATACATAAAATATTCAGAAGACATCATCCCTGGTGTTATCTAACTGACTCCCTCATCCACTTTATTCCATACTTCTATAGGAAATATAGGAAACCCATTTCTAAGCCAAACATTCCAGCTGTCAAGAGACGACATTTCATAGAATATTCTGAATTCTATTTGTAAATGTTCAGTGGTTCTACACATCCACAGTTCTGCGATACTGAAGGAAAGACGTGTTAGTTATCTACTGATATCAAGGGGACTAGTAATCATTAAAATATTTTTGATAATGTTACCAACATACTCATTTTGATGCATTCCTCAATGTTATGCCTGATTTTAATTACAAACCAGAATGGGGGAATCATGGGCATAATCACTGACCAATGGACTGCAGACTAATTAAGAACAGCTGACAAATAATGCACTAACAGAACAAACCTGTATACTGGTTTACAGGTAAAAACTAACTACCGTTAGTGAAATCTCTTATTAAATGATAATGCTTCACTCTACACTGGGGTAGCTGGTGGCTAGGGTGTTGCCCCTGTGATCAGAAGGTTGTACTGCTAGTGGCACCACTGAGCTTCCTCAGAGTCCCCACACTCTGCTCCCCGGGCGCTGTGTTCCTGACTGGGTTAAATACTGAGAGAAATTCTCACTGTTCACACCGAGTGTTGTGTTGGTCACTTTACAGAAACTGTATTCTTTCAGTACCATGAAAATGTGGCACCCCCCAACCCCCCTCCTCATACACATCAACTGAAAACACAGGATCAGATTTGGGTCCAGTGAGGAAAAGCAGTAGTAGTGAAGTTGAATGCCAGCTTAACAATAATGGTTATGTCATGGCAAAAAGGTATATTAAAGAATAGAATTGATTTAAAAGCTAGAGACAAACAAATAAACAATCTAAACAAGATTCTTTAAACCAATTTTTTACGTGGTGGTGCCTAGTTATCTTAACTTTGGCAGTAAAATCTCTGCCTTGTGTCACTCGGAGCAGAACAACAGAGTAAAATATGTTTAACTGACGAATTTAAGACACGTGTGTATCTACCAGCACGGCCCAGTGATGAGCGAATGCCCGAATGCCATTTCACATAATCTGAGCAGAGAGGAAATGACCCAGAGAGGCTCTCGGTCCCATAGGAGCTGGGCCTCGGGTCCAGAGCTGTTTTACTGTTTCATATCAAACCACAGACTGACATTCTTGCAGGCCACGCCCACATCAGTAAACAAAAGTGAGACTGTAAAGAAAGAGTGAAGCTGCGTCTCAGTCCTGCAACCAAAACTGACACAGCATGTTTGAGTGAATGGCAGCAGAGAACCAAACAAAGGCACAGTGGGATGCCGGTTCTGCAGCTGCCCACTCTCTTCAAACACATGATTCATCAGTCTGAGCTGGCAGCCAAAGTACAGTAGGCACGACTTACAAACCGTCCTTTACGCCCCACGCCTACTCCCTCACGTGACCGGCAGATCCAGAACCACCCAGAGCAACATGCAGGCAAACGGCTGGGAGGGATTACAGTAACCTGTAATTATAACTTATAGTCCTGCGTGAACATTTACGGCATTTAGCAGACGCTTTTATCCAAAGCGACTTCCATTCCCTAACTACAGGGGGCAGTCTCCCTGGAG
>JBBPDB010073771.1:0-10086 GCA_037974465.1 Brachypetersius altus | reverse complement strand
CCTAAACTGCCGTTACCATGGTTACCACACAGTTAGGATACGATTTTCAAGTTAGGAAGTTTCTGTAATACGGCCCCAGGTGTCTAATTGTCTTGGTAACCGTCGCGTGGTGCATGAGGCCCGTCACAGTCAGCTCTAATCAGAGGTGGTAGGTTTGAAAATCCGTGATTGACTGAAACCGCAACTGCTGATTTGTGTGAAAGTGTTTTTTTTATATGTATATATATATATATATATATATATATTGGGGCAGGTCATGTAACACGTTATCGCCTTAATGTTTTATTTACTTAACAGCCACAATTATTCTCTACGAAAAGAGAATGGAAAATGGTGCAGAAACTAACTAGGGCTGTTTGGTGAATAAATCGAGTCTGTCTGGTGTGTATGTTTGTCTTGTAGCGTTACACACAGAGTAACGGACGAAGGCCTTTCGGGATCTCCTCCCTGATTGTGGGGTTCGACCTTGATGGCACACCCAACCTCTACCAGACTGATCCTTCTGGAACGTACCATGCCTGGAAGGTAGGGGGCAGGTTCAATTTTTATGATCTTTTTAATCCAAAATGTCGACAGGGACCTGTAGTGAAACACTTTAAAAACACAGCATAAACCAGGGGTCACCAACCCTCCTGTTGGAGACCTTCCAACCTGGAGTCCCTCTCCCTCACTTTACCTGCCGCAACTAGGGCCTCTAAGAGTTCATTAGGAGCAGATTATGTCTGGAACATCTACAGAACCGGTGACCACACAGCTGATCAAATCCTCCCCCTCTCTCTCAGGGACTGGACCGAAAATATAGAGGTATAGATAAAACATTCACACCAAGTCTAGAGCCACTCCTTGTGATGCAAAAATACTGTTTAGCATATTGAGATTACGTGAAAGAAATGGGAACAAGTGCTCTACGGTAACAACCTGCAAAGTTGCAAGCTGCCTAGATAAAGGTGTTCCAACCACTTAACCTTCCTCAAAAACTGGCAGACTCCAGGACTGGACCAAAAATGAGCATCTTTGAAAGTCCATCAGGAAGCATGGAGAACTGTTTTTTAAAAAAAAAGTGCAGCTCTTTGGAAGCAAAATAAAAAATAAGGGGGCTCATGATTTTGCACAGCACCATGTATGTATATATGCAACACATTAAAGTGTCCTGTTTTCAGGCAAATGCCATCGGAAGGTCAGCTAAAACTGTGCGAGAGTTCTTGGAGAAGAACTACAAAGAGGAGGAGATGGAGTCTGATCAACAGGCAGTAAAACTGGCTGTCCGAGCTCTTCTGGAGGTACAAACTGAACTTACAGGGCCCATACTGTGTTAAAAGCTTTTAAATAGAGTATTTAAACATTGAAGCTTCTGTCAGTTATTTTGAATGCACTGGTTTTGTCACCTCACAAAACCAATCATTTAACATGCATCTGTATAGCCTACAGCAGTTTAATCTTTCCCATTTGCCTTTTTTAAACCTGTATGGAAGCAAAGTGGGAAAAAATCTGATGCAGACCATTTGTGGATGTGAGCCAGCAAAGCTCAATTGTGAATATAGTTAGTCAGAATTAAGAGCAAGAATACTACATGGGTGCTTTAAAGAAAAAATTTCTCCAGTTAATTCATGAGTTAAATACTTTTTTTAATATCAGGTGGTGCAGACAGGAGGGAAGAACATTGAGCTCACTACCATGAAGGCTGGAGAAACCATGAAGGTGAGTTTAAGGCATGAAGAGAGCCAACATCAGTAAAAGACTTCGCTAAAACTTGTCTGTGCCATCAGATTCTGGAGCCAGCTGAGGTGGAAAACATCGTCTCTGCCATCGAGAAAGAGAAGGAGGAGGCAGAGAAAAAGAAGAAAGCAGCCTCATCTTAAACAGAGCACCATGGAGTGAAAGGAAAAAAAAAAAGCAGCACTTGAATTAATCAGCCATTTTCCATTTTATTAACAATGGTTCTTTTTGTACAAATTCCCCTCAATTCTTACTCAAAATAAAGAAAAGAGAAAAAAACGCAGTATTAACCAATGTCTGGGGAACACATTAGGCTGACCACAGTCAGTCTTATTTACATCTCATAATTCCAACCTTATTTACATGAAAAAGCATAAATAAAAGTGACAGAATTCAGTACCGACAAGTTAAAGTGCATTTTAGCTTCTGTGCAACCAGTTTATAAACAGTGTAGCAGCAAATTGGACTCCGTATACAGGAACAGGCTTCGTGCCCCAAAACTAAAGGCCTTTAAACACTAGCAGGCAATACAGCCCAACTGAAATCACAGCATATGGCATAAGGACAAAAACGAAACAATTACAAGGGAAAAAAAAAAAAACTTGGGACAGCAGTCTGAAGACACCTTCATATCTGGAAGAGAACAAAAGTACAATCATCCATCAAGCCAGGTGACTTTGCCTACATTCATAGTCTCAGTCCAGAATTGGTTTCAATTAGATCCTTTCTGGTTCTTTGCACCAAGTAGTTTAGTTCTGCACAAAATGGACAAACGCAGTATTGCCATTTAACTGTTGCATAACGTGAAGCATTAATATATTAAAATGCCCCATTACACCTTTCTGGAATTAAAAAGGAACCTGCAAATTGTTCCTTATCCATACATTGAAAGCTGCAAAAAACAGCCTGTTTTTAATGTCACCAAACCCTCGCATTATGTTTCTTTATTTAGCCTACAGCAGTTTAAACATGCATTCATGATGAGGTTCTAATGAGTTTTTCAGCCCTGTGTGGTGTTTTGAATGAGCTGCAACACAGAATAGCCAATCACAAGAGTTTAACCTGTGTAGTAGGTGTTTTCAGATTCAGATCAATTGAAGAGGAACCAAGTGTTGATCCAATTTGTGTGGAACCAAATTTGATCTTGGTGGTCAAGTCACCTCTGCTGAAATGTATTGGGGGGGGCACAGTAAGGCTGAAAGTGACCATGTAGAGCAAAAAACATGTCACCGTTATTATGAAAATTATAAAATAGCCAATAATTGATGAACAGGACTAGGGTAGACAGTGAGTTATAATTCAATGCTCGTCTCCAAACACTATTTACAGCAACCACACCACCACCTCAAGCATAAATGCAATCTATGACACTTACCAGCCTTAAAAGGAGCCTCAATTCTATGGTTGGAAAAGAGGCAAGATAAGAATTGATCATAGTTGATCTTGCAGGTACTTGACCCATGTGCATTTAATGCAATACTCACACGCTCACAGTCTGCCACTGCCCACAGCCTGCGGACGCTGGTTAACCCCTCTGCCCCGTCGCCCTCGGAAACCACGCCCCCTCAGGAAGCGCCCAGGTACCCCGAAGGTCTCCACGTTCAGCTTACGTTCTTCTGCCCAAGTTCGTCTAAAGAGGAAAGGAGTATCAAACTGAAGCAAACCAGTGGTCATATTTAAGATTGTGCAAATCCAATTCTATGCATTGCAAGACTGTTGTCATGGAGTAAACACTGTCAGACATGGGGGACACATTGTGAGCACATCTGAATATTCGGGGACTTGGCCTGAAGTGCTATGGTCTCGCAGTGAGATTCAGGCCAAACCCACTGGATCTGCTATTGGAAAAAGGCAATTTAAAAAGTGACACAAGACACGAGTAACAGAGGAGCAGCAGGGCCAATACCTTGACTTGAGTTCGGAGGAGATGTTGTCGAAGAAGCTCTTTGCCTTGTTGTAAAAACATTTGGGCCCAAATACCTCCTCTACTGCCCCCTCACTGCTCTGGGTCTCCACTCCAGAGTCTACCTTCTCCTCTTTGGCTTCTGTAGCACAAAAGCAGGGGTCGATTTATTTAGCAAGTTTACTTTCAAAGCAGAAGCCCAAATCCGGTCCTGCTTGTAGTTTACCATTTAAGGTTAACAAGACCCTTGCAGATCATTAATGACCAAATTCAACCTTTTAACCAACAGTGTTTCAGATTAGGTTTGGAGTGAACACTGTATAGTAGAGGTAAATGGAACCAGATATCTGCCTCTAAACACTCCCTCACAAAGTCACTCCATGAAGCGTTTGTGCCTAAACCCATTCATGGTGGAGGGATACATTCTGAACATTCTAAGCCACATAGTTAATTCTTCTACACCCCCCTCCCCAAAAATTATCCATTTTACACCAAATGTACTGAGCCATCACAAACAAAGTGACCAATCTAGTTGGAAAACACCTGCTAGAGAGAAAGCATGAGTCTACTACACATCCCTCCCTACAGAATCTTCAAAAGCGCAGGCCATAACCCACCCCTCACCTTTGACGCTCAGGTTGTCCTGAAGCTCCTTCGCGAGATCGTCCTTGTTGAACTGAGCATTTGCCGTCTCAAAATCAAAGTCTGACTCAAACTGAAGGGTGGTGGGTTTCGCGGTGCCCACAATGATCTGCCCACGGCCACGGTTCCTGGGCCTGCGGTTGCCTACAAATACAAAATAAAGGAAGGTGCTGGAATGAAGGCCACACCAAAGTGCACTTTATATAAACATGACTGATGGATACCTGGTCTCCTCCTCTGCGGAGGCCTGTTCTCAACATTAGCTTGACTTTGACCCTGTCCATCTTCTCTCTGGGTGGTCATCTCATCTACAGGACAGACAGTGATTTATTTAAATTGGATTGTATACCAGCAGGAGAAATTGTGTAGTAGAGAAGATAAGCGTGGAAACTACTCAGCGGTTCATTGCAGTTCTCATGTGATTCTGTTCATACACTGACGCCAACAGTAACCACATTATGGGGAATTATGAAACATTTAGTTCAAAAACCCAGGCAAACATAAGAAAAATGTAGAATATAGGCCCTTAACACCTTCAAGCAGGGTCATTAAAATGATTAATGATCAAATGATTACTTGAAAACCTCAATTTATCAGCGCTCCCATCAACTGCGTCTGTGATTGGTTTATTTGCATATTACAGCTGCCCATCACAATTTTGGTCTCTGAAATGCTGTCAAACATTGTTCAGCCCTTTTAGCTCCATTAGCCAATGCAACATGAAAGTAGTGAGCTTCAGATCCCAAAAAGGGCAGAAATAAACCAAAATCACTCCAAATGCTGTGTGGGGTAAATAGTCTTACTCCGAATGCCACCACTGCGCTGGGTCTGAGGGCTTCCCCGGTCTCCCCTCTGCAGTCTGCCCCCATCCCGGCCTGGCTGCTGGGACCCAGGCAAACCTTTCTTAACAGCAGCTTTCTCCACAGGCACCGTCTGGACAGCCTGCTCCACCATCGGGCCTCTTCTCAGAGGGCCATACAGACCTGCACCTTAGAGCAAAGAACACAGATCAAGAACATCTATTTAAAGATTGCTCCAGTACTTTCAGACTTGTGGATTAGGACACAATGACTTCCTGTGAGCTGTAAAAATTAACCAAACTTCAGCGTGGATCAGAATGCTGCAGCGCCTTTTTACAGAACAGGGTCCGTTTGCATCAGAAGCAGGAGTGCTGATCATTAGCTTATGTGACAAATACAGAGGAATCTGATCCCATATCAGTCCTTTGTGTACAACACCACTGGTCATGGGAAGCCACCACATGTAGCACTGAAGTTGTTCATTTGTACAGTTCACAGTAAGTTATACTGCGTCCTAAACCACATCCACAAGTCTGATCCACATTAACGAAAAGCTGAATGTGGCATGAACTGACATTTTTGGGGATGAAAAGATCCAGGTGATTGACAGACTTTAGACTCACAGCTCCAGCTCTAAACAGCAGAAGCAAACACTACACACCCCAGGTGTATAGGAACAACTAAAACTGCTCCTATAATTACAGGACCAGAGATTGACCAGAGATGGTCAATGTACAGCATCAGGCTGAACTCCGGCTGTTCTGTTCCACATCTTCCTATCCTACACCTCAGGGACGTTTTGTTTAATCATATTCAGGGTGAGTCAGATAACATTTATTACTTCTACTCCTGCCAACTGTCTCCTGTGCAACAGTCATACAGCAGTATGACTCATTCAGGAAGGTTTACATTCAAATTCACGCTGTTTAATAAGCCATTGATTATTATATTTTCTGTTGACTTGCACTTCTGACTGTTGCATCGTGGCCCAGTTTGCTGATGACAAACAGCACTTCCACAGGAACAAGGAACCATGCCGTACATGAACACCCTGTTCCCAATCTAAAACGGAAAGGCTTATTGGCAGGGCCAAAAGCAGGCTGCTGCTGAGCTGACTGCATCCCTGCTTTTCGATTGGTTGAGACGATATTACAACATGGAATTGTGCAGGTCCACCAAAACATTGCTAACAAGTTAGCTGGTTTAGGTTTATCACAGGAGTAAAACCCTTCGACAAGACTTTAACAACTTTATTATGTGGTCTTGTTGAAGGGTTTTACTCATGAGAAACCTATTTTTAAAAGCAGCTCCGACAGAAGACCTCCTGCCACAAAAGAATCGAGTCAGAAAACCCATTGCCAAGCTGAGATTCACTGGAAAATTAAAACATGCCCAAGGGAACCTTGAACAAGTGACCAAACCACCAGTGCAAGCAAATAAAGTGAAGAAAATCGTATTACTACACTGAATAAACAGGATTTTGTGAAGAAACCCAGGAGTCCAATCCAGAGTCCTGCTTCAGCTCCTCACCGAGTCCCAATGCAGCAGCGTACTGCTGGTTGAGCAGAGAACTGGCAGCAAGCTGGTTATAGGATGGCATCATGGTTCTGTAGGGACTGTAACCCCCCTGGGGACCATACGATACAGATGAGCTGCCCACAGAGGACTGGAAGAAAGGACAAGACATAAGGACTGGAGTTAAGAAGCACTGCGATTAAGAGTTTAAGGGGCCCAGATAATTGAACAATGCTTAAAAATACATGTTTAAAATGTGGATTGTATACTTTGGGAGACAGCTTTTCTGGAGGTCAATAGCAAATACTGCTGTATGTTTGAGACATCTGGTCCCATTCCACAATACTGAAAAGTAGTCAGTCTTTACAACAAACCCTTCAGCACACTGAAGCCTGGAACAATTAAATGGAATTTTCCTTTCAGGGAAGCTCATTCAGATCACCATAAGTAATGCTTAGATTTGCTTACTGTTTTATGCAGGAAAACTATTCATGTGACATTTGTCTCCAGCAGAGGGTAGTGTAGAGAAAAGCTTTTCAAAGTGGGCTTATGAGCTCATCTGCCTCCTGTTATTTAAGTATATCGATCCACACTAAAGCTCACTGCACTACACATACCCTAGATATGCAAACTTTAGACCTGGTTTACACTTGCAGAAACTATACTCAAATAAACATGATGGTTTTAGCCTGTTATTTCCTCTTCAGTCATTCTAACTGCAGACATTTCAGGGGCACATTCCACTACCCTGCACTTGGATAACTGACAAAGAATCTAATCTTTAGGAGAGGAAAGAAATAAACCCAAGGTGATGGTACCTGAACGATGGCCGGGTCTTGAGGGAGGCTGTGGTGCAACTTAGGCGGCTCACAAACGGTAATGTCTTTAATATCACTCCCTCTGAAAATGATGTAGTCAAAAACTTCTTCCCGCGGAGGCACGGGACGATCTGTGGGTCGGCCCTCTGTTCCAAACGACCTCACTGGACAGATTTAGACAAAACAGGACAGCATCTACATCAGGCACGTAATTATTTGGATAAACTCCTGCAATGATTATGCCCATCATAAATGGCCCTTTCCACCTTCTATATTGCTTCAAATACAGATACTGCAATACGATTAGCAGACAATGTGCATTGCTATTGAAAAGCATGCTCTTAATTACATAGATACATAAAGGCCCTAATCCAAATAAAGGCAATCTTGTAGCAGAAGCTAATACCCAACCATATCTCGAACAAGGTCATGATCTTAAAACTACCCAGAGTTAGTAGCTCAGAGAACCCAGAGAAAAAGAACATTCACTGTCCAGGCTAAACGCAACTAAGCTCAGTTCATCAATGAGAGTTTGAGGATTCCCATACTACTTAAACTCCGCTTCGGAGAAAGGAAATTCCTCTAATCTCTGCCCCACTCTAAAGACCTTAAAATGCTCTTTTCTGCTGATATTTGTCTCAGATAATCGGACCTTCACATAAACCATAAGATCCAGAAGAAATCTTTGTTCTCTTACAAAAGAGCCTGTAAAAAAAGCCGACTACCGGAGTGAGAGAATCTTTAAAGCTGTGAAAGAAGAGAAAACTAAAGCTGATGAGAACAGAAGAATTTGATTATTCTCTTTTGCTCCTCATTTCTCCTAAAGGAGATTTTAGGAGAAACAAGTCACGTACAATCTCCACGTAAATACTGCAAAACCTCCCTCTGGGTTGACTGGTTAACTGGACTCGAAATGGAGGGAGTCATCCAAAAGGTCACTTAAGGACACGTAAGCAGCCCACTGCTTCACTTGGCGAACGGGTTAAATGCCGAGAAAGAATTCCGCTGTGTGTTGTAGTTGTAGGACTACGCATGCGACTAAAAAGGAAACTTCATCTTCTACATAATGAAGCCCGAGGCCTCCATGAGGAACCAAGGAAGCGGTATGGTCACGGTTTGGGGGCTCCAGGAGAGACCTGTAATGTGAACTCACCCTTGGCCAAGGCCACGGTGGAATTGTCCGTATCGATGGTATAAAGAACCCCCTCATACCGGATCTGGGCCTTGGAAATCAGGCTGATCTTGCTGCCTATGTATGGTGTGCCGGTACTCATCTTTGTTCTGGAGCTTATAATGTGACTTAACAAACAAAAAACTCTTCAAAACGCGATATTGAACGATAAAACGCTTCAAAACTCCTTTGATGTTCACATTTTCCACGCGCACGCGTTCCAGAAACGCCCTCTACCGCGCGGTAGGTAATTTATACTCACGTGCCTTTGCCGATAAGACACGCCCCTTCACTCTACACACCTGCAGCCCATTGTCGTTACCAATAGCAACGGTTTTGGCGCCAACGTCAACATGCCGATATGCATACTGGTACTAGATTTGTTTTATGTTATTTGTTTATGCTGTATTTTTTGTTTTCTTTTTTTTCACTGCAGTCATTTAGGACATTTAGTTCAAATCTATTTGTCATTCTATCCAAATTTAAAATACAGTGGGATGACTATTTTCCAGAAAAGCAAACTTTTTTTAAAAGTTACACAGAGACAAGAACAATATAAAATATAGTATAAAGACGAAATAAAACGAGAAACATCAAATAGTTAGATAGATAGATAGATAGTGTTATCTATCTATATATCTATATTTTATCTATTTAATTAAAAGTAATTAAACACAGAGTATTACGGTCCCAGTTTGTGTTTCAGGTTTATTGTCATAAACAAATAACAGTGGAACATCGTTACCACAAAGAGTGCAGAGTAAAATCACACTGAACTACAATAAAATAGAAGCAGTAAAAGTAGTACATAGTAAAAAAAAAAGGAAAGTGCAGTAGACAATGTTTAACATTAAGGGGGAGGGGGGGGGGTGTCATTCGTCATAAAGGCTACTGGGTCATTCTATGAAACTGGTGCCATTTGCGTCCGGTTCATTTCATGACCTATCAAAAATGACAGAAATTGTTAAAATGTATTTCAAAGGATCAAAACTGTTAATTAAAGTGGTGTGAATTACATAATGCATATCTCAATGTCCTTGTAAATAGTAAAACTACACTTTTTACACTTTTTATTTTTACCATATACATGACCAATTTTCCCATGTCCGGAAAGGCCTACATGGAAGTTGCACCTAACATATTAATTTAAATGTATTAATTTTTAAACCAATTTGCATTACGTTCATGATTACAATGATAAACTTAATAAATACTAATGTAATGTTTTTTTTTTAGAATAAAAAAGAAAATTTATTATGTAAAAATCACAATTTATGCTCGTCCCACAGTTTTACATACCACCCTGTAACGCTTACATGTTTTGGCTATTAGAAAGACTAATACATTTCTTTAAGTGACATCACTAGGGATGAGTGCCGAGACCCGGTACTTAATCGCCCCGGTGCCTAATTATAAAAGACCGGAGTATCGATAAGCTCTGACGTTAACGGTTCTGCTGTTGGTACTGGAGAAATAAAAAAATAAATAAATGTCCTATTTATTATTGTTAAATAAACATTA
>JBBPDB010073761.1:0-10086 GCA_037974465.1 Brachypetersius altus | reverse complement strand
ACTCAGTAAAACACAACAGTCCATCATTCCCTTATTACAGAACAGAGTCTGGGCTCTTTACCTCTGTCTCTGTTTACGGCAGAATTTCAGGAGTTCCTTCATCATGTTTTCATCATTAATCTACAATGTAGTAAATAATAAAAAGAAAGATAAAACACTGAATGAGAAGGCGTGTCCAAACTTTTGACCGGTAGCGTATTATGGGACAGTTCTGAGCCCTTTGCCCGGAGTGGTCCTGATCCGAGAGTATCAGGCGCCGCAGTGTTGCCGGGTAACACACACTGCAGCGGTAGTACTGGAGGGTTCTGATAGAGCAGACACGGAGCGTTCTGATTGGCTCATACTTCGAAATGTCATATTTTGAGATGTGTGTGTGTGTGTTCGTGTGTGTGTGTGTGTGTTCACAAGTCCCTGCAGTAACGAGTGTGTGAGAGACACCTGTCTCCAGCACCTAACTGTCAATCACTGGACGGGGCCCGCACTTTCCACTCCACACACTGAACCGAGTCACTTCAAATTCATGTGTCACATTACCATACACACACACACACACACACACACACAGACATGACCCACATTCACTGAATTCACTGAAATATTTAGTGACTGGTAAAGCTGTATGTACACACAACCTGTTCCAGTGATGAGAAACGACGAAGTCAGGGCCACAGCCGTCGTCCCCGATTACGCTTTTCTTTATTTAATGCTTCAACTGCGAGATTCTACCATTTTAGCGTCATCGGATTTCTGCTTTAGCTTTACAGTATTGCTGACTGAAGGGTTCAGATTTACTGGGTTTTACTGGTTGAGATTTACTGGATTCCTGATTTTACTATTCTACTGCTTCAGCCGCACCAGATTTCTGCTTTAGCTTTATTGTATCCCTGAGTTTACATTTACGGCGTTTGGCTGACGCTCTTATCCAGAGCAACGTACATCAGTGCTCAAGTCCACAACTGTTTCTTAAACCTGTAAACAGCTTAAATCCACTTCAACTATTCAACCGAGATACTGCACATTCGGTGCACCTATGCAACATTTACATTTACGGCGTTTATTAGACGCTTTTATCCGAAGCGACTTCCATTCTCTACCTACAGGGGGCAGTCACCGTGGAGCAGCTCGGGGTTAAGGGTCTTGCTCAGGGACCTTGCATTTCCACTTTACTATTTGAACATTTCTAAATTAACTTCACTGTATTCCCACTTTATCTTTACCACATTTCCTGCTTTATCTTCACTAGAGATTTATATATTTTTAAAAAAATAAAATTTAACTTACATCTATACTTGTCCAGATTTTAATTTATAATTTACTTATTGTTTATAACATTTGCACAGTCAGTAAAGGAGCGGTTCAGGATACATTTCACTGTGTGTTGTACTTGTATGACTGCATGTGACAAATAAAGAATCTTGAATCTAAGTATTTGAGGAGGAACCACTGAAAGGAACCAAACTCCCAGAGAACATGGTGAGGAACCACTGAAAGAACAAATAAGAAGCACAGAAGAACCAAGACTCAAAAGAGGACTCCATCCTCACTTGTGCCCCTCTGCATAATGGAGTTAGATTACAAGTAGGGCAGGTTTACAGACATGGATTAAATCTGTTGGACTTTTAGAAATAGTACGGTTTGAAGTTCATTAGGGAGCATCAAGGTGGGGTCCTAACATGAGCATTAATTACACTGAGGTGGACACTAAATTATTCATGGGCTACTCTAGAACATAAAACCTTACCTGACATGCTCGTTACTATAATGTTTTAATGGTTAATTAATAAGTCATGAAGCTGGACAGCTTATTGCTGAAACTCATCCGGCCAATTGCATCACAACTGACGCTGATCTTTGATGTTTCCACCTCTGGAGTTACCATAGTGTGAATCAAACAGTGGCGACAGTTATAAGCTGTGTCGCGACTTTTCCATTGTAAGGAGTTTATTTACAGCGAATCCAATCCATCCACACTGTTTTATTCATGAGCGCTGGCCAAATGCTGTTTACTCTCTCTAAATGAGGGTTTTCTACAGAGCCAGGGCAGAACACAGACGGTGTTCTTCAGGCTGCTCTGTTTGCTCTGCAATAGTCAACAGGTGCAATTACTGAAATAATGTCATTTCAGCTGTAACCTGAGCTCTCTTGAGAAGAAGAGAGTCACACTGGGAGAAGAACCAGAAAACCTCAAGGACTTACATCATGAAAGGTATGTTTTATTGATTTCTGGGACTGTTGTCAAAGTTATCGGAGCACGCCCTGTTCTTGGAGAAGAACTCACCCTGGTTCTTTGGATCTACAGTAAAGACAAGCCATCTTGCTGAAGGAGCTCATGGTAAGTCCTTCAGAAAAGCAGAAGAATAGAAAAAAGTGCTGATTCATTTTTAGCATTTTCTCTCAAACATCATGCTAATAAACTGTTCACATCAAAACATCTGGCCATCTGTCAGCACATCTGCCCTGTAATGTTGTCTGACATGATAACGACCAAGGCTGAAGTCTTGTGCAAAATGGTCAACGGATTAAGAGCTTAAACTCTTTATATAATTTCTCTTATTTTATGTAATCTACAGGGAAATCCACTCTGGAACCAATCAGGGGTGGCTTCTTTAATTCCCTGCTGACACACAGGGCTTTGTAGAGCAGAAAAGAACAGCGTTGCCATGGTTTCTTCTGCTGTCACATATCCATCTGCTTTCCAGCTTCACCTGAAGAGCTTCCAGATGAGCAGAGACACCAGCAGCTTCAGACGCTGATCCAGGCTAAGCAGTGGGCTCAGAATGTCCAGGGTCATCTGCTTCTTTCCTCTGTTCTTATCTGTGGCGACAGCATCCAGGCTGTGTCCTCATGACTGCCTGTGCTACGGCACCTCTGACCTTGTGGACTGTCGAGGCCGGGGGTTCACCCACATCCCCCACGGGATTCCTCACAGCACCTGGTTCCTGGACCTTAGCGAGAATAAGCTCCCTGTGCTGACGAGCTCCACATTTCCTGGGATCTGGGCCCTGCGCATACTCCTGCTTCAGAACAGTGGCATCCAAGTGCTGCAGTCCCATGTGAGTTCTGTTTCTGGCCTCAGTTCTGTCTCATGAATAGTGCAGTATAGTCTAACTCTGATCCATGAGATATTTATGTAGAGATCAAATAAATACATTGCGTTAGTAGAAGGAGGATGTTCAGGTCACGGATGTGTTTGTGTGTGTAAGAGCGCAGTTCATGTTTCAGTTCTGATTAAGTAGTCTAATGGCCTGAGGGAAGAAACTGATTCCTGTTCTGGCGGTGCAGGCCCTATTCTCTATGGAACCTTTTGCCAAAAGGGAGCAGAGGGATGTGTCCACAGTACAGGTGGCTTCGCGGATGCAGCATGTGGTGCAACTGTCCTTGACAGGAGTAAAGAGACCCCAGTTGTCCTCTCAGCTGTCCTCACTATCCTCTGTAGGCTCTTGCAATCTGAGACAGAACAATTTCCTTATCAAGCCATAAATCAACTTTAGAGAATGCTGTTTGTAGTCCCGTTGTAGAACGTGGTGTTGGTGGAGGGGTGCCCTCTCCTCTCCTCAGTCTTTGCAGGAAGTAGAGACACTGCTGGGCCTGTAGGAACCTGGTGGTCTGTATGAGCTTTACTGAGCAGCCCTTGATGTTCGGAAGAGAGTGATCACACCATGCCTTCCTGAAGTCAAGAGCAATTTCATTTGTCCATTCAGCAACAGGTTGTTGGTTCTGCACCAGTCTGATAGCTACTGCATTTCTTCTCTGTACGGAACCTCATTGTTCCAGGTGATTAAACCCACCACAGGTGTGTTATCAGTAAACTTGATGATGTTGTCTGAGCAGTGAATTACTGCAGTCAGGGGTCATCAGCATGAAAAGCAGAGGGCATGTGTTCATTGTGGTGGCACTCCTGATCCTGACTGAGAAAAGTGACCAAGACAGAAAGTTCAGGATCCAGTTACAGAGAAATGTATTCAGGCTCAGCACTCTCAGTTCGATATCAGATGCTGAGGAATGATGTTGCTGAAGCTGAACTGAAGTCTGTGAACAGCATTCTCACGGAACGGTCCTTTTTGTCCAGGTGGGTGGGGGCCAGGTCAGGGGTGGTGGTGATGCATCGATTGAGCTGCTGCAAATTTCATGCTTTTCTGCTTTAACTGTTATTAAATGTTATCTGATCCTCATCTAAGTCATGAGTATTACCAAATATAATGTGCCTAAAATAATAAGACAAGGAAATCATGATCTTTCATATTTTTACTGAGAACGACCATAACAAGCTCCTAGCGTTAGTGGAAAAAGTGTGTAAACCCCCTTTGAATCCTCAATGAGGTACAGAAACACCCCTGAGTGACAGACAGATTTGAGAGCATCATTGGAACTCTGTGTTCATGAGTCTACAGTACGTAAAACATTAAACAACCAGGGTGTTTATGGCAGGAGACCATGAAGGAAGCCGCTGCTTACTAAAAAGAACATTGCTGCACAGCGGAAGTGATGAAACTAAGATGGAACTATTTGGAAATAAAACGTAAACATTTGAAAAAGGACACTGCACATCATTATGAAAACATCATCTCAACTGTAAAGGATGGTGGAGGAAACATAATGATTTGGACCCGCTTGGCTACATCAGGGCCTGGCCAGGTTGCAATCAGAAGATGAATTCCCAAGTGTTTAAAAAAATCTTCAGGTTAATGTGAGAATCTCTGTACGTCAGCTAAAACTCTGTAGAAGTTGAAGGTGATGCAACACAGGAAAATGACCCAAAACACTGGAGCAACTCCATAACAGAAAGGCTTCAGAAAAACAAAATCTGCCTTGTGGAGTGGCCCAGTCAAAGCCCAGACCTCAAACAAATAGAGATGCTATAGAATGACTTAAAGAGAGCCAAACACATCCCAAAGACTATTACAGAACTAGCGCAGTTCTGCCAGGAAGAATGGGCTAAAATTACTCTTGGATGATGGCAGGTCTGATCCAAACCTACAGGAAGCGCCTGGATGAGGTTATTTTTTTCATCAATAAAGTCATTGATGTCATCAATAAAGACAGGAAAGATCAGGATTTCAGTGTGTTATTGTATTAGACACATTGTATTTGTAAATACCCTTGACTCTTGATGAAGATCAGATAACATTCCATGACAAATTAATGCAGAAAACTATGACATTCCAAAAGGTTCACATACTTTTTCTTTATAAGCCTGTTGAAGCACTTCATGACGGATGAGTCGGTAGTCACTGAGGCAGGACACTGATGACTTTGGCACAGGGTTGTTGGTGGTAACTTTGAAGCAGGTTTGAATGATGGTTGTGCTCAGAGAGATACTGAAAACGTCTGTGAGAACATCTGCCAGCTGATCTGCACATCCTCTGAGCACTCGACCAGGAATGTTGTCTGGAACAGCAGGCTTCCGTTTGTTGACTCTAAGAAGGGTCTTACATCATATGAGGTGTCATTTTTTGTCGAAGACCTGTCTAATGTGCTGGATGTTGTCATTTGTGCCAATACAATTCTCAGGAATCTCTACTTTAGTGGATGTTCTTTCCTTGTTAAGCCCACCCTGTACATTCTGACAATATTTTGTGAAGAATAGGTAGGGGACCCATTTTTTTTACAGTGAGTTTAAAATAATTATTTATACATTCGTACTTCTAGCAATGTGTAATTGTATATGAAACATCTCCTCTGCCCTCACTGTTCCAGGCTCTGTCATCTCTGTCTTTTCTGGAGAAGTTGGACCTAAGTCACAATGACCTTCATTCCCTCGCCCAAGACTTCTCTTATGGGTTGACAGCCCTCAAGGACCTCAGGTTGGCTTACAACTCTCTGGAGCGTCTCGCGACTCGCTCCTTTTCCCATCTGGAGAGCCTGGAAAAGCTGGATCTGAGTCACAACAATATTCAGGTGATCCAGAGCGGTGCGTTCCATGGCCTCACCAGCCTGAAACAGCTCGACCTGGCCTGGAACCAGCTGGCCATGCTTCAAAATGGACTGTTAACCATGCAGCAAAAGCTTAGCATCCTCCTCCTGGGCCACAACAACATCTCCAGCATTGAGACAGAAGCCTTTAGCCCCTTGCAGAGTCTCAGCCTGCTGGGCTTGGAGGCAAACCAGCTTGGGAACCTCAGGTTTAAGACGTTCCTGAACATCAAAACACCCAGTACACACTTGCAGCTGTCGGATAACCCATGGGTGTGCGACTGCGAGCTGCACCGAGTTTTCAGCAAAATTATCCATGTTCGGCGCCTCCACATAGATGATTACTGGAACATCACGTGCCACTCACCTCAGGTGCTGACTGGGGCATCTCCAGCCCTGATGGACAGTCAGTTGTGCATAGCAGAGACCGCTACCGTTCTGGTCATCACAGTAACCGTAATGGTTACCGTTGTGGCTGCAATAGTGATGGCAGAACGGAACCGCAGGAAGAAAAACCTAAACTTAGAGAAGCAAGTTAATGAGTCTGACACACAAACAGAGCCGAAAAAATGAGACCGCATTCAGTGACGCAGAGCCAGTTTCCCTGAACCAGATTAAGCCTAAGCCTAAACTGAATTTCCAGTGTTGATTCACCAATGACACTGATCTTACTCCTGAAAAAGGCTTAAATTGCTCTGATGTTTTAAAATTCCCTAATAATTAAGATGTATAAACAAACCGGTCACAGAAAGTGAAATGATTATAAATGTGATGCCTGAGAACTTTAGCAGAGTTTTGGAAGCTTGTGGCCAAAAACTAAACCCTTTCATGGTTGGGGGATACATTGTTCTGAAGCAAAATTGTCCCCAAAGAAAAATATTTGCCACAATTTTGCAATCCCTTACAATTTTTCATCCTCCTTTGTCCAGAAAACAGGGTGGAAAAGAAAAAAACTGTAAAATCTGAGCTTTTAGCAAAAAATTATAAACCAAATAAACAATTACATAGTAAAGTGAAAAATCTACTGGTAGTATGTATTCCTTATTTTTCCTTTTTTTGTTTGCACAATACATGGATATACAGTGACCTAAATTATATTCTATTAAGATTCTTCTATGTAGCCCCTATTTGGAGTGGTATTGTACTTCTGTACTCTAGGGTCCATTCAAAGAGTCTCTGCCTCAAAAACAGAAAAAAGTTTAGGAGCAAATGTGTTTGAATCTTGAGCTGAGTGGCGGCTGGAACGAATGAGCACATACAAAGAAAGATTTGTTTACATCACACCAAACGATACATGGTGACCTGACTTGAACCTACAATGGTATGTTTTATTTATTCATACTTTCTTTGTTTAACATGGTCAGCCCATGGAGCCGATCTTCTCAAGAGATGCTGGGCTGAGATGGACATGTTTAAATAAGGTCAAAAAAGTGTGTCAAAGCAGTAATGGATCTCTAACAGTTGAGCTGTATTACATGGTCATGTCAGATCCAAGAACACATTTGACTTATGTTCCGATTTTCCAGAATTCCCCCATTCATTCAGTCATCCAGAGAGGGAATGGCATAATATGGGAGATTGTACAGACTCAGATTTCTTTACAATTATTGTGAATTCAAGCAGACGTTGTACCTCCAACACGAATACAGCCATTTTATTTCCCCCTCTTGTGAACCTACATGGGTTGTTTACATGGAATGCTCTTGATAAAATACATTTGAACTAATCTGTTAACTTTGGGGACTATTTTGCCTCATTACACCCTGCATGTACCCCTCCACCAGGAATGTGTTTAGCTTTACACAAAAACTTCTCAAACATCTGATAAAACATCATCTCAGGCATCACATCCATAACCATTTTTTACCATCTGTGTTTGATATTTTGATTATCTGAACTGATTATCAAGCTGCTTAAGGAAACCTTGCTAAAATGGCAAATGGACATAAAAAGTTAACACAGTATGAAAAACAGAAATGTTTAATAGACAAAGATGCAACAGCATTTTAAGTCAGTTTTCAGGAATGCAGAAGACTGTACAGTGAATGTGCACCCCTGCAGTGGCTTTAAGACAATCAGCAACTGACATTTTAAAAATTCCCTTTTTGCCCCACTATACAGCAATAAAAAAGCATCACAAAGCCATTCAACTAGGCCCTAACTTAATTTTTTAATATGATCAAGATGTAAACTGTCTTTTGTTTTAAATAATAATAATAATAAACAAAAAAGGACAAACAGAATGTAAACAGTCAGATCGAGGCCGTTAGAACAGCGCAGACGGCGTCATGAACTTCTTGGCCATTCTGAGCACAAAAGACTCCAGAGTGAGGTGAAGTGATGTCCTCTTCAGCTAGGCTGTCAAATACTGTGCCTATTATTACATGGAATTTATTACTGTATGGTCATTCAACCCCTGAGATACAGGCAACGCCCCCTCTATTTCTTACAGGAACAGTTCACCACACATTCAAATTTAACCATTTTCTCCATAGTTTAAGACATATTTGTTGTATAATGTTTGCTTTTTTATTTCTAGCCCTGGAGCTATGAGGCTTTTATGTGATGCAGACTATCACTGCTAATTGGGCGGCGCAATAAATGGTCTGTTAAAGGCAATAGCAGTCTCCGCAATACTGATATCATAGAAGGCTACAATATGCAAATGTGTAGTTTTCTAACCAATCACTGCTCCAGACAAGGCTGATATTTAACCGTTGAAGACAATGATTGGCCGCAGCATTTTTAAAGGGCACATATTCTATATATCCTACATTTATCTTCTTTATGTCCTACACTCAATTCATTCTTGCACAAGTATTTCCTATCCCTTAACATTCAGAATTAAACAGTGTGCCTTTACAAGTGATATAAGTAAATATTTCCTTTCATTCTGAATAGGTGGGGCTAAACTGCTGTAGTCTGAATAAGGACATGCATGTTGGTTTTGTGACATCACAAAGGCTATGATGTAAAAAAACAACAGGCTTTTTCATTCCAAAAGTAAAAGTAATGATATATATGGGTACTGTAATATACTAAAAGGCATCAGAAATTGCAATATGTAGTAGTACAGTCGCAATACTTTGTCCACATCAATCAGACATACCTGTTAACTACATTAACCTTGTAGCTCCAGGGCAAAGGCAGAGGAGCAAACATCAGACACTAAACACGTCCTGGCTAATCTGCATTTGGGATAAAGAGACAAATGTTTCAATTTCTGTGTATAAAATTAATTTCAATAAATCTCATATACAAGATAGCCTCGTCTACCAGCTTGCATGAAGTAAACCTCCATTGTCTGGGTCCTTAACCGTCCGTGGCTAG
The DNA here is from genome assembly GCA_037974465.1 of Brachypetersius altus. Taxonomy (NCBI): domain Eukaryota; kingdom Metazoa; phylum Chordata; class Actinopteri; order Characiformes; family Alestidae; genus Brachypetersius; species Brachypetersius altus. The sequence continues at coordinate 843 of JBBPDB010073761.1, read as the reverse complement.
GATGAGCACTGCCCCGAAAATGCCCACATTCTGCCCGATCAGTTTAATTTGGTTCCAGAACTCCACTCGCCGGGTGCGGTGCCAGTATCCAACGTTTCCGTCTATGAAAAGGATCACTAACGGGAGGAGGATGGCCAGAACCTGAGAGGCCAACTGCACATAGCAGCCGGAGAGGAAGGACAGCGCGATTACTCCGAAGACCACCACCAGCAGCTGGACAGTGACCTCGCCGCCAGGGATGTGGTCCAAGAAGGCCAGTCTGTCCTCCTGGCTGTGCTGGAGGGAGTACACCTGGTGAAAGCACAATAACAATGATCAATTTGGGACCTAACCATGTTCATTGCACTCATAGCACCATAACTGAAAATCAGCCAAAGTCCCTTTCTCACATGCACTGCAACCCTGAAGTTATCTAGACATTGCAAATATCTCAGTTCAGAGATTAAATTGACTTTTTTCTTCCAGCCCAGTGGTGCAGGGCGAAGAAGGAGGTTGTTTACATGAGGACAGCAATGAAAATGTCTAACAGGAGAGACAGGGAGTTCAGGAACTTCTGACAATAAGAACTGATGCCCAAGTTGTCAGACAGATTGAAGGAATGGCAGGAGACTCTGTTATTAATGACCAAATTAGGAACTGGTTATGTCACTGCGTCGTGGGCAGCTGGTAGCCTAGTGGTTAAGGCATTTGCCCTGTGATCAGAAGTCCGGGTTTGATTCCCAAGACTGCTAGGCACTGCTGAGATACCCTGAGCAAGGTACCGTCCTCACACACTGCTCCCCGGGCGCTGTGTTCCTGGCTGCCCCCTGCTTCACTTGGTGAATGGGGTAAATGCAGAGGAAG
>JBBPDB010073750.1:0-10086 GCA_037974465.1 Brachypetersius altus | reverse complement strand
AGAGAGAGAGAGAGAGAGAGAGAGAGAGAGAGAGAGAGACAGAGACAGAGAGAGAGATATAGAGAGGTAGAGAGGGAGAGAAAGAAAGAGAGAGGGAGGAAGGGAGGGTGAGAGAGAGGGGGGGGGTCCATGCTGAGAGGTTCTGGCCTCATCCAGATCTTCAATTTAAACAGACCCCTACATAAAGCCCCTTCCTGCACCCCTGTTGTGTGACCCCTTACACATATGCTCTTTAATATGGAGCCAATGTACAAGATACGGGCATGATAAGCCCAGACTGTAGAATGCAGACACCTGCTCAGGGTATTAATGAGGAGTTTGTCCTCCCTTTGCCGCAGTAACAGCATCTACTCTACTAGATTAAAACCTTGCTCTGATCTGATTGCATTCAGCCACAAAAGCATTGATGAGTCTGATATTAGGCAACCTGAGGCTATTAGTCAATATAAAGCTGAATTCACTAATTAGAAGTGAGGCCTTTTATCTTCTTAAATCTAGTACATGTCCACCAAAGCATTTAAAACTGAACACGGTTTATACAGTCGCTGTCAAACCGAAGGGCTCCATGTCTGAACGGGTCCCTTTAGAAGGGACTTTTTATAATAGGGTTGATGTCATCCAAGTCTATTCCAGACCCGTTCTATATAGAAGTCAATTTATACGTTTAAAGGGCAGAAAATGGTTCCAAAAATAAATATGTAGTTTAAAAATGAGGTCATATATGTCATGATGATATGTACTTTAACTACAGCTTTATGAGGTAACTGTACGTACATTTAGTTTTCATTATGCAATGCACCATAGCTGTTATAGTTGTATCTGACTTTTTTATATTTGTTATTTGTCTGTTTGTTTCTTTACTATATGAATTGTAAAGTGTCCTTGAGCTCTGGAAAGGTGCTATATATTATATATTATTATTATTATTATTATTATTATTATTATTATTATTATTATTATAGTGGGAGTGAAGTATGAAGGTGGGAGCATCCAGGCTGTTTCTTTGCAAACATTACTGAGACACTACATTATTATAGGGAAACATTCATGAATGAAATTCATTTGTTTATTTTCTGTAACCATAGATTCTTTACTAGGGTCACTGGGGAGTCTACCCCGGGGCCAACGGGCGGGGGGCATGGACTCGCCCTGGGTGGGGCGCCAGCCGCTGCAGTGTAGGGAAATATGAATTGGGAAGTGTTCCAGGAGATATTGGAGAAAAATTTAACTTGGCCAAGAATGAGGAGAAGACGGAAGATGGACAGACTCTAAACATGCAGCCAAATGAACTCAAGCCTAGTTTCTATGGAAGGTGTAAGTTAACATGATCTAGTGACTTGAGGCTTAGTGAAATTTTAGTGAAACCCTGGTAAGCTTGAAGAACTGAAGAGCGTTTGCTACAAAGAACTGAACCCCAGTGATGCAAAAAGCGAATTAATTTTTGAAGCTGTAATGACCAACAACAGCTTAGCCTGAAAGTACCAGGGTTTTAGAGTACTTTCCCTTTCAGTTGAATTTTTTGCACATCTTTGTCACGGTCCGTGGCCACTAGAGGCTAGAGGTGGTGGTGGTGGCGTAGTGGGTAGGATACTTGCCTCTAGACTAAAAGGTCATGGGTTTGAATCCTACCTTCAGCACACCACCAATGGGTCCCTGAGCAAGACACTTAACCCCAAGTTGCTCCAGGGAGAGACTGCCCCCTGTAGGTAGGGAATGGAAGTCGCTTTGGATAAAAGCGTCTGATAAATGCCGTAAATGTAAATGTAAATGTAGAGGTGAGTTATGTAAATGGATTAAAATACATGTTTTGTTGAGATCTGATATTATGTTGTTTGAGTGAAGATAAATGCATTTTGTTCAGACATCTGAAAAATGATTGACATTATCAAATTATTATTTCCCGTAATCTGGTATCATCCTCAAGACCTTTTGCTTGAGCCGTAAATTCAGCACAACTGAACCGGTCTTAATTCAGATCTACTGTGTCAGCTGGACTTCCGCTAAACAGCATTTCTTTTGTTTTACTTTTTCAGAAATTGCTTTATCAAAAAAATGCTGGTATTTAGTTTTCTTTTTCATTAACAGTACAAGTATAGGAGACCGCAGACAGTGTCAGCTGGGACATACTATGTTTTTTATTTTGAATTAGGCAACCAAATCATTCAATTGGGAAAACATGGGTGGAATTACATTGACATATTTGGAAATTATATTTACCCATTCAAATAATTAAGTTAACCATCATAGAAATATCAGGATCCAGTCACACGTGGATTCTCTACAACAATGCGGAACCTGCTAATATCCTCCACATTTTGTTTTTTTGTTTTATTACTTTTTTCAGTCAAAATGTTTTTTACTTCTAAATTAAGAAAAATGTACTAATTTTGTAACATAAATAGTAGGGATGCACTGAAATTCCTGTATTTACCTGTCTACAGCTGGTAGCCTAGTAGTTACGGCATTCGCCCTGCGACCAGAAAGTCCGGGTTCGATTCCCAAGACCGCTAGGCACCACTGAGGTACCCTGAGCAAGGTACCGTCCCCACACACTGCTCCCCGGGCGCCGTGTTCCTGGCTGCCCCCTGCTTCACTTGGTGAATGGGTTAAATGCAGAGGAGGAATTTCGTGCTGTTCACACTGTGTGCTCTGGTGTGTTCATGTATGACAGAATGATCACTTTCACTTCACTTTACTGTATGGGCTTACCTTTATATTTTTGTTAAGGGTCATGTAATAAACTAAGCTTAAAATGAAATAAATATTTAGGGTTTACACTATAAAAATAGGCATTTTAGGCATTTTCTATAACCAAAACATGTTTTTGGTGTGGGAGCGTAACTGCATACTGAAATTCTGTACTACTTTATACTGAAATTGAAGGGTTTTATTTATTTAATATCCAACCAGTCATACATTTTTCCAAAACAGCTGTGTCAGCATGTCCTGTCCCGTAATGCATCAGTGCTACAGACTCTCTGCTTTTTTTAAATGAACATTTATCTCTGATCCATTATGTCCAGCCTTAATGGGCTTTTTTTCAACTTTTCAGGCCATTCATAGCCTAGAATCCCCAAATTACTGTATTTTCCCCTATTCCTGTATGTGGCTTTTGTCCATTCAGTTGCTTCTGTTGCTCATATGGGTATATGTGCAACTGTGTGTGTGTGTGTGTGTGTGTGTGTGTGTGTGTATGTACAGTTATGAGCAGGAGGATGGAGCGAGCAGGGAAGTACCATTACTCACCTAATGGGCCAGACTGAGCACTAATAATTGAACCCATCTAATTAGTGCGTAAATGCATGTGTGCTCGCTATACTAGGGATGATAAAGTGTGTGTTTAAAAAAAGCCCAGTGGCCCTTGATGCAGTAATAGTTTCTGCTGTTGTGTGTGCCGGTGGCTCGGGCTGGAGACGGTCGTGCTGGCTGATGTTTGCTTAGACACTTGCTGATTCGTTGACACTTTTATGGTCCATAGAAGCAGTGAATCAGCTCTAGCCCTCTATCTCTCAGACACAAGCCTGCAGCCACAGCCGCACTCAAGCTATAAACAGTGCTGCTGTTCTCTTTAAATGTCATTATTTAATGCGAGTTCTCACTAACACATCACTCATGCACTCCAGCTTCGGCATAAATCGGCAGATTCCCCTCCGTCCGACGTGGTTGGATAACCCTGCTGTACTGCTGCGCTCCTGGCTTGGTCCAGATTGTCCAAGTTTATATATGTGTGTTACCATGGACACACTTTTAGAGAGGCTCTGTTTATCTCTGTTCATTAAGCTGGCTTTATGAGGAAAATTAGGATATTTCTCTTTTAAGCCTGTTTAAGCAGTAGTTCTGAAATCAAAGTCCTCTCCTCGACACAAAACCTATCCCAGAGTTCAACCTAAGTGAAGCACTAAGTCAGTATGGCAGCTCTGAGAAGGACTAGGGCATTTGGGAAATCTGGCACAGCCTTGCTGTGTGTGTAAAGTGGTCTAATGCAGTTTGTTGGGAATCTTCTGTAGAGCAAGGTGTCATGGAAAATGCCAGGCTGGATGAATCCTTTTTTTTGTGTGGATTGGGTTTCACTCATAATGAAGAGGTTTTACTTCATCTTATGAAAGCAAATGAGACAAGAGTACCGCTGTTGGTTGAGAATCTATACGTTTTGTGATTTTTTAAAAAATCACTCCATAATCTTGTATGTGTGAGTGGAAAAAAGTGCTTGCAGAACTGAACATGTGGTATGTGTATGAGTATATTGCATAGCTGTACGTTTGTTCCTCCTAAAGATAAAAGTATGGCATCCAGTGTCAGAAGAAAGTGTATTAAAACTCAAGTGGCAAGTGTGCTCTGGAAAAAAAAGGATGGTTTATGTTTACAGTGTCACATGGCTGCACAAAAACACAAAGATTGCTTGCAAATGATGTAGATCAACACACAGACAAACACTTGACTATTCATGTGTTTAGTCATTTTCTCTGTTTGTGATAGTGGTGTATAAGCTTCCGTTACTTGGTTTCAAAATTATATTGCAAAAATTAAATTTGCCCACCGAATAAGACTCCCCTCTCCTTTGTGCACTTTATGACTAAGCAAACCCTCTGAATGGTCATATTATTTCCATCAGCATCAGTCTGCCTGCCTCAGCCGTGACTCAGGAGAAGCCTGTGGAAGCTGTGAGCGAGAACTCGAGAGTTACGCAAGCGTTTTTCTGTATGGGACCACCGTCGTTTATGGGTAGTTTCTGCCAGAGCTGGTTATCATTAGGGATGTTCTTGTTATTCTGAGGGTTGGGACTGAGCATGAACAGTGGGAAACATTCAGCAAACGAGTCTGTTTTTTCCCCCCTGGGGGTCCTGACCTGCGGTCTCCTCGAGGTAAACAGCAGAAACAATAATAGAAAGCACCGCCACTTTGCTGCTAACGTTCCACAGCAGAGACCAGACAGCCCCCTCCTTCCCTCCATCAGTCCACCCCACAAGAGTGTGTGGCTTCCTCTCTGCGCGCGGCTTCGTCTCCGCTAATGAGTAGAAGGCGAGGCCAGGAGCGGCCTTAGGGTCCCGGCAATTATTTTGTATTTGCCTTCCCTGCAGGGAGCGGAGCCCCTCAGGGCCAGGCCTGCTAATGGAGAGTGACAGAGACGAGAGAGAGATATCAAACCGGCCAGCGCGGGCTTCTCATATCCTCTCCTTTCTCTCACTCTGAGCCCAGCTGTGCCTCTTGGCCCCCGCCGTCATTATTATGCATATTTGCCCGCGCCGCCGTGCATTCCTCGCAGCTCTCCGTCTCCCCTGCTCTCTTCTGGAAGTTTTTTCTTCATCTGGGTCAGAGGTCCGTATGTGTGCCTTTGAGAAAGCAGGAATATGTTGTTTTCCTTTTTTTGTCATTTATCACCTTGTGAGGCCCAAATGTTCTCATGATGATAGAAAAACATTGTGTAAGTGTGAAGAGAAAGAAAATCTGAGGTTAAAATACACACGGTGAAAGCTAAATTGTTTCAAAACATACCATTCATTCCTTAGACCACCAGGGCATCTGCAATCTAAGCTGCAAAAAACGCCTGTTGTTTTATATTTCGTCAATATCTGAAATATTTCACATTTTTGAGATTCTTGTCAGTGTCTCAAGAGTGTTCAACTCTTCAATATGTGCATTTTTGTTTGTTTTAAGAGATTTCCTAGTGCCATTTTCTTATTTCTTGAAATAAGTAGAATTACCTGACAATACAGTGACGGATTCCACATTTCAAAATGGGTTAAACATATGAAAATAATCACAACAATCTCACAAAGAGATATTCAAAGAGAAATATTAGAGACATTCACTAGAATAAGGATTATTTAATTTGTCAAAATAGATGTATTTGCAATGTTTAAGGGATAAAAAGATGTTGTAAAATGAGTTGGTCTCAAGAAATAGAAAAATTTGCATAAATGCAAAAGAAAAGTGTGTGTGTGTGTGTGTGTGTGTGTGTGTGTGTGTGTGTGTATTTTTATTAAAGGACTTTGCCCAATGTTCCCCCTAATTTAGACAATTCCGTTAAGACACAGTTCTATCCGTCCTGCTGTGGGGATCAAACCCATGAGCTTCTAATGACTGACCCAAAGCTTAGACCAGCTTGGGAACCCCAGTAAGGGTTAGTGTTAGGGTTAAGTGTATACCTTGCCACAGTTTTGCACAGATCAGTGAAAGTCCTCATAACAATACTAATAATGATGCCTTTGTTGGCTTCCCCTTTTTCATGAGCTGTATTTCTTTTGGCTTAAGAAAAGAACAGGTGGGGATTGGGCTAGAGGTTAGAGTGGGTTTAGTAAACCTCTTTTTTCATTTAAGATGGTATTAGTCACTCAGACACTCAGTGCCAGTAAATTGGCTGTGTTTTGGCTTGGCTAGAGAGTGTGAACATTGAGTGAGCAATTACTGCGTTGTGCTGAGATCATGAGCTCAGGCATCATACATGCTGTCGGTCCCCAGTAAGACCCCACTGTTAACAGGTTTGAGCACTGTGATTGTTTGAAAAGGCACAGTAGCGCTTGTATTTATTTGTGTCTCTGTCTTGCAGCCTCTGTTGGATGCCTTGGCGGATCTACCCGAGTGGTATGGTGTGAAAGCGATGCAGGCCAACTGGATCGGAGAATGTTCAGGCTGCTATTTTGACCATGCACTGAAGGTAATCCTGCTTCATTGGTACATTTGCCTCGCTGAAGCAGAACTGTCGTTACTTCTGTTCCCTTCATCACCATATACCTCTTAATTTACAGGACAGGGTCTGCTTGCTTTGTGACTGTAGACTGACTGTGGTTATGAATCAGCATGATGACATCTGAACATTTTTATTACATTTTGTGCATTTTATTAGGCTTTGTGTCAGCGTCGGCTCAGGGCTATCTGCGATACCTCTGCTTCTCTCTCGTTATGAGAGGAAATATGTTCACTTAGCAGTGGCCTTGCTTATTAAATCCTTAATTTCATTTCCAGAGAGGGTGAGTGAGGACACTGTGTAGGTGGGATGAGTATGTAGCTGCCGAGTGCTGAGGAAAGCTCTCACTTTGTCTCTGCATAGCAATTCCAGGTCACATGAGCAGCACTATCATGGTTTACCCATGGCATAGCTTAACAATTTTCAAACCTCTCTTCCGGGAAGTCCAACCTTTATTCAGTATCTTGTTTTCATAACCAGCCCTTCATTATTTTAATATCAAGTGTGCAAGAACTTCACAAATAAATGCAGTTTGGGGCAGCTGGTGGTTAGGGAGTTCACTCAGTGATCAGAAGGTTGTGGGTTCAAGTCCCAGGACTGCTAGCGTCATCACTGAGGTACCCCTGAGCAAATTTCCGTCTCTCCACCCTGCTCCCCTTGCTTCGCTTGGTGAATGGGTTAAATACAGAGAAAGAATTTCACATTGGTCACACCGTGTGCTGTGGTGTGTTTACATGTGACTATAAGGGGCCACTTTAATTCTTTAATTCTGTAATCACTGAGGTAGACTGATGAGAATCTACATTCTTATAAATCGTTCATGTGTAGAGTATTCAAGAGCAAATCCAGATTATGAAAATTTTTACTCCACATAAAACCTTGGCTTCTGTCCCACCTCCTGTCCCAAAAACTGATTCTAGATCAGCACTCCCACTGCAGAAACAGTTTGAAATCTGACCATAATGTCTAAAAAGGCTGCCAGCACTGAGCTACATTGTGTATTTTTTCATCTTTATAGCTAACAGTAAGTCATGTGTCTTAAATCAGATGGCCAAGTTGACAGATGTTATGGGGATGTTTTCTTGCTCTGAGTGACTATTGACTTCTATTGATTCTTGTTAGCAACATTCTACGCTAAAGCAGAAAAAGGTGTCAGAAATTGTGTAGATTAGATTTTTGCTTTAATTGTTCCTTTTTTATGGGAATGGATGTTACGCGTCAAGTGGCTTGTAGATATCCAACTAGCCAATCTAAGAGACCAATAAGATAAGATAAATCTTTGTCATTTTCCAAGGAACAATGACATTTAAGGTGTGAGGCATATAGTTAAGACATGAATAAAATAAGACCGAGAAAAAAAGAAAACCTCAGATCAACTCAGCTGCCCACGAAAATCAAAACTGGACACTAACGCTAACCATCTTTTTATGACTTCTTTATGAGAAATTGTTATTGTATTCATATTTATTTATTTGAATCCTACCTGCAGCACACCACCACTGGGTCCCTGAGCAAGACCCTTAATCCCAAGTTGCTCCAGAATAGTCCCCTGTAGTTAGGGAATGGAAGTCGCTTTGGATAAAAGCGTCTGATAAATGCCGTGGTATAGCTTTTGCTCTGTGATTGAAGCAAGCCTGCTGCAACACTACCTCTCTATTGTTTCCCCCTCTCTCTTTGTCTCTCAGCTGGATGGGAAAGGGACAGGTGAGGTGCTGGCGGCCTACACCTTGTCCCCTGAAACTGTGCACGGAGCCGCATTTATCTCCATCCTGCCCTCTCACCGACTCCTCCACGGCTCCAGCTCTGTCAGACCCGCCCTACAGAGAGCACTTCAGCCCGGGAAAAGTGAGGGAGGCATGCACATGTGCATATACTTAACATGGATGTGAACGTGTTGTCTGTATAATAATTATTTATTGAGAATGGCTTTTCATTCTGAGGCTGCACAAAAAGCAAGTGAAGTGACCATGGAATGATCTGCATGTTGGATGAGTGTTTTATTTGTAGCTTATTTTGTTTAATGCAGAGTGTGTGGGTGTGTGTAGCCCTCTCGATGCTCTCTGTGTGGAATGGTCTTGCTGTAGTGTGCTCACAACTGACCGCGGTTATAATTGGGTGTCCCGAGCGGCAGCGCTCTCTCTGTGGAGAGGTTGTATTTAATGAGGTATCAAGAGAAGACGCACACAATTAACACTTCACTGTTAGCTCTCATTTGCTGATGTCTGGCCCGCAGACTGTCTCAGCGAGGTGACTGCCCTCAACTTGTTCACGGGACGTGAGGTTCCAGTGGTCATCTCTGCTAAGACCGAGTTTCAGGGACACCTGGACACTGTTATAGGTGAGAACTTAATAAAAAATGAGTACATATAGGTACTTACTGACATCTACACCAGTCAACAACCCTTATTGCACATTGATCCTCTTTCCAAAACATTCCAGCATCAAGAGCTGACTTCAAGAATTGCCTTATGTATCCCACCCCTTGACAGGGGTACTTGTCATTGGTTGATCAATGATATTCAGTTCACCTGTCAGTGGTTTTAATGTTGTATATTATTGGTGTATAAGCAACTGTTAAGTAAATGTTAAATTGAAATGACAGGTTGGTTGATTTTTTGAATGTAAATAAAAACTCTTCTCATTTAAATTTACTGTATAATATTGTTTGATATTATAACATTTATAAATTGTGACCTCTGCAAAAGTTATAGCTCATTTTATATATTTTGGTTTTTTCTCACTATAGAAATTGTCCACTAAAATGTGCCTAAAAATGCTGGGCATTTGCATCTAAATGGGCTAAAGGAGAGCGGATATTAGACAATACACTTGCAATGAATGTAGGAAGGAATGATAAGTGAAAAGAAGTAAAAAAAAAAAAAAAAAAAAGTCAGAGTGTGGTTTTTAAATAATGTTTAAAAGATGGAGAGAGCCTGGGCATGGGACTCCTAACAACCATGCAAGAACTGGCATACCACTCAGAACTGTCACCAGTAGATAACTTTTATTTAATCTTTGACACTGAGGAGAAAATCAAGCTTCTTTCTTGGTTCAGAGCTATAAACGCCACAGGAGTCAATTTTTTCTCTGTGAGAAGGCAACTCAACACTATGGGTCTGAAAGGGTGTGTAACTGTTAGTAAAAAATGCACTTGAACGCCAATACCAGACATTATGGATTTTATGGACTGATGAGGGTAAAACTATCAAAAAGGATTACTCAGATGGTGAGAAGCAGAAGCAATTAGAGATGAAGAATATCCCATCAGGATAACTGAGAGTGCTGGTGGCCTAGTGGCCTTCAGCACCACCACTGGGTTCCTTAGCAAGACCCTTAACCCCAAGTAGCTCCAGGGAGACTGTCCCCTGTAGTTAGAGAATGGAAGTCGCTTTGGATAAAAG
>JBBPDB010073739.1:0-10087 GCA_037974465.1 Brachypetersius altus | reverse complement strand
TATATACACATAGATGTACATATATTTATATATATATATATATATATACACAGTAACCAGTAAACACACACTCTTGCTTATATTTTCATATATAAGGCAGCAGAAGTGTTACACCAGTAGGTTGCACTATTGCACCACACCACGACCCAGGTTTATGATTTACTTGCATCCTTCTGTGATTCCGTATTACTTTAATCACGTCTTCTCCGTCGTACCGCGTGTTCTTCGAAAGACATCATGTACCGAACCTTGACCATTTACCATGACGGTTCGGTGCGAATACATGTACGTGTAGCCCTAGTGTGTGTGTGTGTGTGTGTGTGTGTGTGTGTGTGTATATGTGTGTGTTTTTTTTCTTCTTTTTTCTTATTATTTTTTTTATTCAGTATTTCCTTTATAATTATTTGACACCGCAGTCCTTGACACCTAATTTCGTTGTACCTGTTACAATGACAGTAAAGATATTCTCACTCCGATCCTGATTCTGGTTCTATAGCATGTTCAAGCTTAAAAATGTCCAAGATGTAGGAATTACTGTTTGTAAACTCTTTATAAGAATGTTCTTTGTAAAATGGTAAAACATGAGCATTTGAATGCATTTGAATAAGAAAAGCTGATCTTCTTCTGCACTGACAGACTGCTGTAAGGTTTTCTTTCTGAGAAAAGAGCTGCATAAGAAAGTGATTAAATGTTGTGTGTTTTTTCCTTATGGGAGCATTCGAACCTCAGCTGTGGGACGAGAGGAATCAGACACGGTTAAGAAATGCTTGAGACAGTTTTTTGATCAAGTGACAAAATCCAAGACCTGTTTCTATGGAGCCAAATTTCATAAATAGGAGAAAGAGTTCACACTGTACAGACTCATTGTTTATCTGGACTGGGTGCTTCTCATTTTTGTGCACCCTGTGGGACTGTCGTTTGTGCAGTGTGCACCAGTCATCCTGGGTTGAAAAGGTCACTCTTGAATTGACTGGTCAGATTGCTCCATCAGTTTTACTGGGCTGACCTGCCAGATCCAAAGGGAGTGGACTTTGGGTCAGTTATGCTTCACTTGAACTGTATAATTTCACTGTTCAACATAAATGAGCCCTTTCTTGTTAGCAGCACTGTACGTGCTTGTTAATAGTAGTGAGAGTGAGCAGCACATTCTAGTGAACGAGCCGGCTCTAAGAGCTGATTCTTTGTAGCGAACGAGAAGATTTGTGCATTTGTGTTGTGGCTTTTGCATTCGTGTTGACCCTTCTGGGCCACCGTATATTTCAGACTGGACAAGGACCAGTTGGATTATACTTTAGGAAAAGTTTGAGGGCTTGACAAATCAGAAAATCCCTGGACCACAATGATGAGCTGCTCCTCCGTGTTTCTGCTGAGGCGTCAGTTTAACGGAAAAGGCGAGGAAGCTAATTGGTTGAACCTTGTCACATGACCCGCAGTGCGCTTGCGGCATTTTGAAAAGTTGAGATGTTTTCAACTCGACGCCATTAAGAGCGCAGCTGCCGCGCGACTACATTTGAAATAATGGACTTGCGCGTGCAAAAGACGTGATAGACATGTGACATCTTGCCTTCTTGACTGTTTTGAGAGACACACTGCAGAAAACCTAGCAGAGGAGCTACTAAGAGTGGCAAAGGAGTGGCAGGTGGACGACAAAGTGGGATGCAGCAAACATAACAAAAGCCATAAAAACTAATGCAGTGGACCCACCACCCATGTCTTGCACACACAATAAACCTAATGGTTAAAGATGCACTGAAGGTGGTGAAACCAACTGTGGACAAAGTGAAGGCTATTGTAGAGTTTTTCCACAAAAGCACAGTTGCCACCGAGAAGCTGAAATCCACACAACGCCAGATGTTCAATTAAAGTTTTATTAAAAAGTTAAATAATAGTAACTGTGTATTTTTTTGAATTTTTGAAAAATAAGGAATTAAAAAGTTGCTTACCAATACACAAAACATTCACAATTGATAAATTGGGCTAAAATAGAAGGCTCTAAATAAAGTGATACTAAATAAAGAGCCATTTGGGAGCCGAGCCAAAAGAGCCGAATCTTTGAAAACAGCCGAACTTCCCATCACTAGTGGCACAGAAGCTTAAACCTGTGGAACTGCACATGTGCAGTAGCAAGTAGCATGTTTCGACAGAATACCGGACCGGGTTAAAGTCACGTGGTGCGATTAATCATTGCAAATTTTTCTAAACGCGTTATTTTTAACGCGTCAATTCGACACCCGTAGTTATTAAATCTTACCCTGTCGATGCCATTATGAGACGTGTTCTTTTTATAAAGCCCCTCTAGAAGTGTATTTCCCATCCAGGTCCACCAGGTGTCAGGCTTCTGAATGGAGTCGTGCATTCTGTGTGAATCCCTACAAAGCAGAGCTCCATTAATACTTTAATTTATGCAGTTTCTAATTTTTTTTTAATGAATTCTGGGATATTTACCATGTAAACTGAGTTCTGATCACCTCATTCACATGCAAAGAATCATTTGAGGACTTTCCATAAGCCATGAACCCAGCTATGGACAAGGTGATCACGTATAACCCCAGCTCCCTGTGAGAACGAGATATCATAACAATATCATATTATTCAGAGAAATGGTTCGTTGTAGAGAAATATACAGGCTCTGGTTTCTTCCCAGTAGAAGTAAATGTCCTCCAGTGAAGATCCATGTGTTTCTGAGTGTTTTTATGGACGCTGATGAAGATAAAATAGTAAATCTGAACTAAATCGCTTGTCTTTGGGGACTATTTTGCCACACCACACCCTGCATGTATCCATCCACCAACGTCTCAGGAGTGAGACGGTGCAACCAGAATCATTTGATAACTTTCCCTAGAGTGGCTTGGAAACATTTGAAAATGTTTTCTTGATTTTCTAAGTAAAAAAAGTTAACACATCCTAAGAAACAAACTTAAATATGGCCCTTTAACTTGTTGGATCAAATAACATTTATCTTATTTGTTATGATGTTACAGATGTCCCAAGTCTAGCCCAAGACTTTGATTTGTGTAATGTCAGACCTGGTTCTAGATATTTCCAACATAAATGTTGGAATGTCAATGTGTTATTCCAGTTATTCTCAATTACCAAACACACTCAGAACTGTTCTGTTAACCATTATCTTAACCACTAAATTATACATGGATGTTTGATTTAAAGGTAGAATTCTCCTTCAAAAATATTTTGAATCAATACAAATTCATGTTTGCATGCAGTTTTAATATAATGGATATACATTAATAATAAAGAAGAGCGAGTTTTACCTTACGGCTTTCTGAATGAGGGTCCTCCTTTTAATTTCACTTCTCACGCATTTTAGCCGCGTGGAAGTCGGTGGTCGAGCAAGCCGCAGGTATCTCGCTCTCTGGCGGTCTGCCAGCTCCTGTCAATCAAACATATTACTGAGCCAATAAGATTCAACTCTGACACAAAGAGACTTTAATGAAATTATCACAAACAGAAATAAACACAATAGGGTATAGCATATATTTCATCTGGGATTTATTTTATAATATTACATATTATTTATGTGTTACAACTGTGCATTTGCCTTTCCTTTCAAAACACTACAGATCAAAAACTGGATAATCAGCCTACAGTTAAAGGGGTGAACCCTATCAAATAAAATATAAGAACCTAAATATTGTTTGCGTTGCATTTTAATATTGGCAATCCTGCATTTTATGAATGTGAAGCTATAAGTACAGTATTATTTAGCATCCTATAATAGTCAAGTTGCCAAGTGTGTGGTGTGTACTTTGTCAAAATCTGCTCTGGTCTCTTCCGGCTGGTGGTGGAAACAGGATGTGACATGTTTGTTGAAACACACTCCGTTCTTTTTATGAACTTTCAGCAGCTCTGCGATGGGTTCGCCGAAAACGGAAGTTCGATACAAATAACTTCGTTCTCCGCACCACAGAGCTGCAGATATCGCTGAGATAATAATCTACAAGAGGGAGAAAAAACCCTGTTTCACTGCAACATCAGGGTAAATACTAAAAAATTCACACATGCAATGAATGAGATACTAAAAAACAAGTAATTCTGTTTCTAGTGTGCACAAATGTGCTGTATAAATGGAAGTGAAACAGCTACTCCGCAGCCGTCAGTGTTTAAGGGAACTGCCGAAACCATAATGTTTTTTTTTTAGGAAAAACAATTCAATCGTAATTAAACAAAAGAAAAAGCCTTTCCAGAACCTTGTCTGCCGAAGCTTGTTCAGCTCAACGCCTCGTTCCCCATTATTCCCTTCGGATTTGCATCAATCTCATTATTAACCTTCAATGCCCTCAGTTGACGGAAATCCGTCATAGCGACGGAGAATTTTAATCTATGAAGTCCCTCTACAATTATTACTGTTAGACTCCACACTGTGAATTCACACTGTATTAAAACCAGTCAGCAATTATTACTGGCAAGATGTCAATGATGCATAATCATGCTGGATTAAAATCTCTGCACTATTTTTACAGTCAGACTGAAGTGTACATGGTGTGAGGACGCACCATTGCTGGATGTGCTGCGAAAGCACAGAAGATCAGAGAGAAGAAAACTGACTGAAGCCACAGGAGATTCTTTGCGGAGTTGAACCTGTGAAGGAAATGTTTGTACTTTCAGCTGATTTGCTGTGCTGCTCAAACATTGTTCTAAATAAAAAATCCCGTAATAATTCATTTTAAAGACCTACTTTAATCCCAGAAGTCCAGTGATGATCATGAAAGTGAGGCACGAACATGACCAAAGAGCCCAGGTTATGTAGTAACACCAGGCCTGCAGAGAGCCGCTGCTGCGTCTACAAGACTCACGGTCCCTTAAGGAGCCATTTGCTACAAAAGCAGATTAGATTCATCAACACACATACGGGATAAAAACAACAAACTGGATTAAAATCACTAAACAATTATTACTGAAAGACTGTAAAAACCTACACACACACACACACACTTCAGATTCATACTGGATTGAAATCCCTTTTATTACTGTCAAACTGTAAGAACTACACACACACACTGCAAATTCACACTGGATTAAAATAATTTAACATCAAACACTGCAGGTTCATACTGGACTGAAATCACGATTAATACTTCCAGACTGTAAAAACCACACAAATTCTTATTGGATCGTAATAACGGGTCCTCACGTAAAGTTAATCCAGATCTCATTAGGGTTTGATTTAACGCACCTTCCGAGAAGCTTGACTGGAGACAGAACTGGCTGTGTTTGAGGTTTCCTCGGATTTTCCCACCATTCTCTGGTATATTTTCTTCAATTATTTCAATATCAGACCCAGAGTCGGCCCACTGTGGCTTTGAGCCTTCGGTCAGTTTGTAGCCGGTCACACACTCAGAATCGCGGGTTTCCTTACAGCCCTGGACGCTTTGCTGAGGGATACAGGTACATAATGCTTAATTGCTCACAGCATTTCAATGAGAACTCACTAGATTAATTAAAATGGACTGTTCTGAAACTAAAATCTAAATTTTAAGCCACTGTTAAAATACTCGACACACGATCTCCATACATATTAGTGCAAAGTTTAAGTTATTAAAAACTTTCTGCCATTCGTGTAATAACGTCCCACTGTTAAGAAACTACACCACCTAGCAGAAAAATTGCATTTTCTTAATTTTATTAATAAACTAAATTATATACTAGAACCAAAAAATTGGCTTTCCATTAGTGTGCTGCCTATAGATTTGATATAGGCAGCACACTAATGGACATTTGATGTGTCCCATCTGTTGACAATTTTTAGTCACATTTGAAGACATTGTTTTCTGTGAGTGCCTTTGGTTTCTGAAGGAGAAACTGCATAAAATAACACACTTATCTGTACACTTCACTGTTTTCTTCACTTTTGTTTCTATTATTTTAATTCAGGTTAAATTTTACGTTTCACCTACTTTTTTTAATAAAGGCTGCAAAGCACATTGAATGACCTCTGTGTATGATACTGTGCTACAGAAATCAGAATCTGTTTGTGCTAATGGGCAGACATACAGAGAAAAAACAATATAAAATATAAATAGTGGTTTGGGTGTATTTTATCTTTTCTTGTTTTCTCACTGTTTAATAAGATCATGTGTGACAGTGGTTTTAATTCGCTTCATGCTGAACCTACCCCAGTAATTGTGATAAAACTATTCAAATGTACTGTTTAGAGAAGATTGTTGTTAGATTTGAAAAACCTACCTCCTCTCTGTTAGGTGTCCAGGCTGAAGTGCAGTCCCAGTCTGGTTCAGAAGCTCTGCCGCTCAACAGAAATGCATCACGATGATCTGTGAAAGCACAACGACTTTATTATTTCTGTATTACTAAGTAAAATAAATTGATTAATACTACGACTACTATTGGTGCAAAATGGTTTTAGATGCCCATACCTTCAACACTGTAGATATTAGGCAGTCGGACTTTATACTGATCCCTAGAACGATTTCTGTGTGGCTGCAGATAAAAAGGATAAGACAGGAGGGCCACATTTCCACAGGCACAAGGAACCACTCTGAACTGCAAACAAATCTATTTCTATTACAAATAAAGAGACCCAAACCCAAGCTGCTGGACAGCGGGGTTGAAAGTGCTGGACAGCTTACTGCATCACTGCTTTCTGATTGGTCGAAATGTTTCATCACAACATGGAAAAGGCCACTGTTTATTTACTGGCCACGCTAAAAACAACAATGGAGACACAAACTAACAGCTGGGAAGTGGAAGAAGTTCAAGTTTGACTGTCTGTCTGTGTGTTTGGGCCGAAGATAAATTTCAGTGGGAGTTTCTACGCCTCTAACAAATTTATCTTTAACTCTGTGAGAAACCTGAAGGTGATCCAGGACGTCACTAACAAGTTCTCTGGGTTCGGTTTTCATAAGACGGATAACGAGAAAACATTAAACACTCAAACAAGACTATAAATAATAAAAGAGCACAATAACAAAAGCGGCTCTGACAGAAAAACTCAGAAACTCTGTTACCGGACTGAGAAACACTGGAACATCAAAACGGGCTTCAGGTTCAGTACCATCGCAGTACAGTTTAGATATAGAACAGTTCCTGTAGACCTGGGGGAAAGTTACTTTAAGCAGAAAGATGGAAATGTAGCTTGTTGTTTTGGTGTCCTGACCTTGATGCGAAACAGGACTGACAGCAGGCTTCCCAACGGCAGCACAGCTAGAGCACGCAGCCCTGTTACCATGGAGACCAGTGACACACCAATCAGGCCCAACTCTGCAGAGTACTGACATCAACATCAACACATCAGTGACTCAACACAGTGAAACTGAGAGATTAAAGATATCACTGCACATTCAAACTGGATTAAAATCCCTCCACAGTTATTACTATAAAAACTACACACACAGCAAAATTCATACTGGATTAAAATCAGCAGGCTATTATGGTCAGACTGCACACTGCACATATTGGATTAAAAACACTCATCAGTTATCACTGTGCTGTAAAACTGATTTACCTGCTCCTCCTGCAGAGAGATCAGAACTGTGTTTGCACACATATAAGCCTGCATAAGCAGAAAGCACACACTCAGGCGCTGTGTGTGCGTGTGTGTGCTGTGAGACGGACAAGTGTAGACTGATAGCCATGGGTGGAAATCCTTTAAGCACTCCTTTATGTGCAACATCTGGATCCATAGGGAACACATAGGGAACACACACACACACACACACACACACACACACACACACACACACACACACACACACACACACATATGATAAATGAGCATTGGCAACATATAATTACTGTTGAACCACTGAACAGAATGATTGTGTACTTTCTGCTGGGTGCCCCCATGTGACCTCATGCAAAACAAACAAACAAACAAACAAACCCCACACAATTTAGCTCATAAAACCAAAAAACATGGTCTAAACCCTTCCATCAAACTGTAATAACCTCTTACCTGCAGGAGCTGCCACTTTTCATGCAACTGTAAAAATATTTGACAACAAAATATTAAACTGTTTAACACCGGTTATATTTACTGAACTCAGTCTTTACTCATACTCCTAACATTCATTTTTCCTAGGGAAAGAGGTATATTTGTACCTTTTCGTGACATTTTAAATCAGAAAAATGAAAAAAAAAACTGGTGTATATAGTCAATGGAACTGTAGTATTAGAACTGAAATGGAATATAGAGCAATTACGTTCCTAACCTAAAGGCAAAGATTTGTGGCAACTAAATCCCTATATTTCACTGGAAAATAACAGAAATGACAACAAGTGCAGTTAAAAGCAAAAGTAAATAAAGTGGACCCGAAATTTTCACTGACAGTTGTGACAATGATCATGTGACGGACCTCTGTGAACTTGAGCTTTCGCTCCAAAGCCTGCAGCCTCCTCTCCACCCGGCCGTCTCCTTCATCCACTGCCAGCCAGCACTGGGCCTGGAAGATCCAGCTGCAACCCTGCAGCAG
Organism: Brachypetersius altus; assembly: GCA_037974465.1. Classification (NCBI taxonomy): domain Eukaryota; kingdom Metazoa; phylum Chordata; class Actinopteri; order Characiformes; family Alestidae; genus Brachypetersius; species Brachypetersius altus. The sequence continues at coordinate 1,643 of JBBPDB010073739.1, read as the reverse complement.
ATCCTCCACCAGCACACGGCTCACAAACCAGCTGGGGCAGGAGCCGGAGCTGTCGTGCCACAAATGCACCTCCTGCAGCCGGCCCAGCCTGCGCGGTGCGCTGCAACAGCAAGCGACAACATGAAAATGTGCTGATTCAACTGTACTGGGTTTGGAATGTTAAACTTATTATACAAGCTTATACTACTCACTTCAGTTAGCAATATATTCGATTTCAAAATGTAACCCACTGTAAAAACTGTATACACTACAGATTCATACTGATTTAAAATAACTGCTAAAACTACACACAGTGCAGATTCATACATCCTCCCAAAAATAAAAAATAATTAATTAATAAATGCATATTTACATATTCACTTTTTTTAAAGTAGCTCTTATTAGCACCAAATAATTAACTGAATTATCTCCCACAGAAATATGATTTGTTAAGTCAGAGTAATCAATGTGCAAGCCAGATTTTATGTGTTGGTAGATGTTAGTAGGGAGTATATGAAGAAAATGAATGCTTCTGTGATGTTTGTTGGAGCCCCTGGTGCTGTTACCTCAGGATAAATGTGTTTGTGGAGTTGGAGGTGAAGAGTTTGTGATTAGAACTGCTGAGCTCCCTGGTTGGAGATGCTCCATTTTCACCGTGCAGAATGATATAAACCTGGAACAAGCAAAAACAAAAGGTGAAGCGTACTGTGGCTCACTGACAAACTGGTGGGCTGTGGTTAGCTGCAATGGGGTGGGGGGTGCTGGGGGTAAGTTTTCATTAGTGAGACTGATCTGTTAATTTGTCTGTAATTTTACAGTCCTGCATACTGTATCAGTTCAGCACAGAACACACATTTTATCTTATAACAGAAATGAATTATTTAAAAAAAAAAAACGAATATAATGGCTCTATCCTGCCATCATTATGTCAGTGCTGAGAACAGTTCACCACTCAGTTAAGTCCTGGTTATATATACTGTATGCATATATACAGTACTATGCAGAGGTCAATAAATACAAATAACATTATACAGTAAATAGTGATGCTATTTACAGCAATGGTTCTCAACCTTTTCAACATTAAGGCCCACCAATCTTCCATAGCATGTTACCAAGGCCCACTTGGCCACATTAAATAACCAATTGCAGACCAATGGCCTGTCTCGATTTCAGATTGGCAGCCCAAACTAAAGCCTTCGCGGCCCATCAGTGGTCTGCGGCCCAGTGGTTGAGAAACCTGGATTTACTGTATATCATTGGGTTCCTTGTGGAAGTCCAGCATTACTTATAGTTTCATCAGAAACCTGGTTTGACTCTGAGTCTGAAACCTGAGTCAGTACTTCATTAAATGAACTCAGGAGCTGCTGGTGCAATTTCACAAATACAAACAACAGCTGGAGGAACCGAGGAGGAATCTGGAACCGAACCAGTGTTCTCCTCACCAGCTCACCAAGTATCAACAAACATCACAAATCCTGATATTTTTTACTGCTTTCTTGTTCGTTTGCATTTAACCTAATGCTGTCAGAAAGACACTTCAATTATCACACACAGAGAAAAATGGCTTTAAACTATTCACTTAGGTGCCTAGAACTTTTGCACAGTACTGTGTATATATATATATATATATTGTATAAATATATTCATATTTAATTGAATATACA
>JBBPDB010073729.1:0-10087 GCA_037974465.1 Brachypetersius altus | reverse complement strand
ATCTTTAAGTCCATCTCATGAAAAATCGGAGCAGAAACAAAGGTGTTGCGTTTATATTTTTGTTGAGTGTAGCTGTTGTTGGTTTAAGTATAGCTTTATAGGTTTTAAGAACAGTTGTGGACTACTTTAAGCACTGATGTACGTCGCTCTGGATAAGAGTGTCTGCTAAATGCCGTAAACGTAAACGTAAACTACCCCCTACCCAGAATAAACAGTCTTAAGAATTAACCTCCAAAATAATCTCGTACATCTATACCACCTGTCCTGCCAACCAGACCTAAACACAGCCTTATTCATATTGAAAACAATCCCATACATTCATATTTACTGTCCTTCTGACCAAACCTTAATGCATTCAACTGAACTGAAATTCATAAATTGTTATGCTCCAAAATGTAATGCATTTCATTGATTTTGCTGGAAATGGCAGCTTTTCATGCATCCGGGTGGTGATGGCCTAGTGGTAGGAAACTTGCCTCTGGACCAAGAGGTTATGGGTTCGTATCCTACCTTCAGCACCACCACTGGGTCCCTGAGCAAGACCCTTAACCGCAAGTTGCTCCAGGGAGACTGTCCCCTGTAGTTAAGAAATGGAAGTCGCTTTGGATAAAAGCGTCTGATAAATGTAAATGTAAATTTTAGCAAACAAAGGTATTAGCGTAAAGTACTAGCCATTATACCTATAGGGATTTTGATTACAGTGTTTCTGTAGAGCGTCAATGAGTCCAGGCACTGATGATTGACGAGAAGGTCTGACTCACAATCTCTGTTCCAGTTCACCCAAAAGGTGTTGGATTGGGTTGAGGTCAGGGTTCTGACAGTTTGTACTTAGTCAAATGAGTTATGAACAGCTGATTTAAATGGTATACATGAGGTCCTCGGGTTACAACACAGTTCTGTTCCAACGACAGTGACGTAACCTGGATTTTGGTGTCATATACTGATCCTAACACAGTTGTAAAATCATAAAGAGCATAAAAACACAACAAAAAAACACTATAAATATACTGTACTTTACACTAATATGTACTGGGGGCAACTTCCTCACTCATACGTGCTACTGCCTATTCAACCAGAAGAGTTCGTCCACATAGTCCATAAGTACAACAATAAAAACTTATTTTTTGAAGTTTTTATGGGAGTGAACTCGAAACGTTGTATGTCGAGACTGATGTAACCCGAGGACCCCCTGTATGTTCCAGATGAATTACCAATCATTATGTGTTTAAACCACAGCCGCTTCTGCTTCATATTCACATACAGATGGGCCTACTGATATTTCAAGTACAAACAGAGATAATGGCAGATAATTCGACTACTGATACAGATGTTCTTTTGTTTTGATGTGCTTGTGTTCTTGGCCTAAAGGCTGTTTTGCCACAGCAACCTGTAAACAGTGTCATCTAACTCTCTTCACCCTTCAGCAGTCTGCCTCCTCCGTTTACACAAATCTAAATGGGTAGATAAATGGGTAGCGAACACACAAACACACACAAATACACTCACATCTGCATGTCAGGGCCAAATGCAGACGTCCTGTTCCAAACCAATGCTATCTTAATTCAGGGGCCTGGAGGGGGCAGGAATGGGAAAAAAAATGCAGTAATGAGCACAGCACTAATCGCAAAAGGGCTTTAGGATACTGCTCGTGCTAGAAAATAAAAGAAGGCCCTCATATAAACACATCCACTCTCATATACAAACACACAACGGTGTGAGGAAAATCCTACATATACAACAGTCTGAACACACAGGATGAATTAAGTAGCTTCAAATGTTGCAAGCTATCGCTGAACACAAACTATGACTAATCATCTTTAATTCTGAATGTGTTTACAAACACAAAAGACATGTTTCTGTACAGTATCTACACTGTGTATCAATTCATCTGAATCTGTATAACGACTCACACGAGCAGCATTCAGTCTGACTCAGCCTGCAGCTGTTTAACGCAGCTGTTTAACATTCATTTGTATGAATTACTTCAGCATTCCTAAAAACACCCTCGGAAATATACACTGAATGCATTTTCATCTGGCCACACACCCACACATACGGACACATGCAGGATATAGGGTCGTGCATGTCTCCTAGGTGAAATCAGTGGGGAAGCCCTCAGGACCTTCTAGGCTTTCAGAGATGGTCTTCAGGGAAATTAAATACACAGGGCTGCATTTTTTTTTTTAGATATGATCCTTAGGTTTGTTGCGTGTCAGCTCTGCATCCATTGTAGTACTCCATGTTGTTCTTATTAAAAAAAAAAGACTTTAAATGCCATTTGGAAGATTGTCTCATCAGGATGTTCTGTTCATGTTTTCTAGGTACACACAGCCAAGCAAGCTCCCCCATTGTTTAGGCCTTCAGGAGCCGAACCTTATCCGTCAAATTAATTTGACAAATCTGACAAATTAAAGTGAGTGCCACAGGAATCAATCGATCACGTTTTGTCATACACTGTGTGGGACCAGTTAGGTGAGAAAAAACAGTCCATCTGGAAGTTTTAGATGCATCACTGATTGTGAGTATGAACCATAGTCTAACCAAATAAAGCATATTTCAGTTTAGAAAATGTGTTAATTGAATGTTATTATATAATTCCATCGAACTAATATGGCAAAATGAAAAACAATAAACCTCAATAACGAAAATGTTATATTTTGACACTTTTAGACAAAAGAAGTAAGGATGAACAAAGACAGGACCTGCTTGTCATGAGTTAGCCTTTCATAGCCTGTCATAGCTAATCTTTCTATGGTCACCCCACAAAGTCAGACCCTCTTGTTCCCAAAAACATCTGAAAACAAGCACACCTACACTCAGAGGCTCATGTGGCAGCACTGAGAGCTTGTTAATGAATAGACTGGAGAGCAGCAGCCACAACTGGAGCGAGAGAAGGAGAAAGAGAGGAATAAAGAGAGAGAAAGAGAGAGAATGGAGATGGAACAGTTAGCATCTGGCCTGCAGATATATTGAGGCCCTGTGGTCTCCGAGAATCTGCCATTGCAACTAAAGCTGCACACACACACACACACACACACACTCAAACTCACACACACAAATGATCCTTCCTCAGATTAACAACATCCTGGGGCCATAGACTCATGTGCCAAACCTAAATCCAGAGACCTACACACACACACACACACACACATCCTCAGCATATCTGCGGGTGTATATATGCTGAGCAGAAGTCAAGGATGGCGTATTTTATATGCAAATACCTATTTTTTTGACAACGAAAATGTAACTGGATTTTAAACGTATCCAGACACGAGTGGCCTTGGGGAACGACTGGAAGAGGAGAACTGAGAAGGTTCACACAGTAATAATTAAATAGAATCTTGCATGTCCCAGCATGACAGTTCAACTCAAATAATCATTCAATCCATCATTTGTCTTCTGTTGTACAGGTGGTAGACTGGTGGTAGTGGTAGGAACGATCATGTTCAGTGCTGCCCTCATGTTTTTGTTACACTCATGCAGCCCAAAGCCATTGCTCTGCTTTTTTCTAGCTCTGCAACATTTGACATTATTCTTATATATATAGTTTGTTCCATGCAGTAATATACACTATATGCTCACTGTCTGGCTAACAATCTTCACTCCAGTACACCCCAAAGGTGCTGGATGGGATTGATGTCAGGGCTCTGTGTGGGCCAGTCAAGTTCTTCCACACCGAACTCATCCCATGTCTTTATGTAGCTAAGCGTGCACTGGGGTACAGTCATGCTGGAATAGATTGGTATTCTGAAGCCAATATAGTGTATTTTGCAGTGGTGGAGACACCAGCCCCCTGCTCTACCACACACACACACACACACACACACACACACACACACACACACACACAGATTTTTCTCAAACTTCACTGACATTTTAGCATGTTTAAAGGTATGAGCATCAGGAGAACATCATGGGAATGGGCGGCTCACAGACGTTTTCCCCGAGGACTGAAATGAATACACAGATGTTTGGGTGTTACAAGAGCAGGAGTAAATCAGATTCATTTGCTCGTGAGGGGCCAAAATGGTCTGAGGAACCAGAGGTTAATGCTAGTGCTTTTATTACCAGTTCAGGAATGTAATCAACATGAGCTGGCTGTGTAGCATTACAAGAACATGAGCTGCAAAACACAGTATGCATTGTCTACATGTTTGCGCTTTTTAAAGGCTAAAAGAAGAGTTATGACTTTCATCAGGCCATCTTAGAAGATTTTAGAAGATGACATGTGACATACACATCAGAATAAAGGTTTTAAAATGGTTCCTGGCATGGTCATACTGTTATAGGACAAATGGTGGTATGGAATCTGTTCATTATAGTTTTTAAAAATGTTCTTCATATCTCATTTGTAAAACTAGCTCTTAAAAATGAGCCCTGGGATGTGGACAAGCTTGGAATTTAACAGTAGATCCAACTCTGACATCTGCACTGTTATATTTGTAGATACTGCTCAATCAGGCTATTACCTCTACGAAACACAATGTACTTTACATTAATTTACCCCTGAAAATACACCAAACCCCTTCATTTGAATTAAGTGGCCGTTAATTTGTAAAACCGACCACTTTATTTTACGTAAAAATTAGATTTAAGTGTGAATCCCCTTAATATTAAATTTAAGGCGTTAATTCAGGAGGTTCTATTATTTCTATTAAAACGTAAGAGGAAAATTCAGTAGTTTTACCCCTAAATCAGACATAATCTGTGCACTTTTCCTGTTAACTTTCCTTAATTTCCTGAATGGGAAATTCAGGAATGGGAAATTAAGGTAAAAGGTCATTTTAAAGGGTTGTTTTTGAAGTGTAATGTACTACTGAATTTCACATAAGTTTTAAAATGCTTGCTATTAATTTGTCCATTGATGTCAGTCTCTGATGTAATAGTGTCTAAAGCAAAATGTTTCAAAGAATTAATATTAATTAATATCCAACCCGATTTCATGACTTTTCGTGCAGCCATCACGATATACAATGTGCTGCGATCACGCTTTAGGGCTTTTTTTCATGCCAGCCCTTAGCAAAAAGTAGTAAATAAAGTACTTACTTAATAAAAGTAAGTTCATTTTATTAAGTATGCTTGAGTATTGTATTTAATTATTATTAAGTATTTTATTAAGTATAGCAAGTATAAGGACCATGTACTTGTAGTGTACTGTAGTGGACACTGTGTCTTGTTTAATCACAAAATGGTGATATCATTTTCACTTCAGAAGGCCAGTGTTTGCAGTTATGGGCAGGACTACCCACCAAAGTCCCATTCCACAACAGGAATAATACTTAACTAATGAGTATAGTTTAAGGCACATTTAACAATGGCATTATAATAACTTTGTGTGTGCATGTGTGTGTGTTTCTTTGTGTTTGTGTGTGTGTGTGTGTGTGTGTGTGTAGGTGTGTGTGTGTGTGTGTGTGTGTGTTTGTGTGTGTGTGTATAGGATATATAGTATTTTCTTTTTACAGTGCAGTCGGGCTCAAATAGATTGCAAAAACGGTCGCATAGATTGGTGTATATAATTGGACGGAAACTTTCAGCAGATACTGTTATTGGAGAACTCTGCCCCAGATATGTTAGTGCTTTTCCATCTATAAACTTTCACATGGATTTTAGGTGTTAATGACCAGAGTCACTCCTGCAACACATAAAGGTGCTAGCTCAAAAGAAAGTGACTTATTTGCACCTTCCATATTAAACATCACTGTTATTAGCAAGCTGTCATGCAACAAGAAGCCTGTGCTTTATCAAACCTGTGCTTTATATTTTTCAAGGCAGGAAACTTTTGTATTGCCTCCGAGTCTGACTGGGCTCTGATTTAGCTTTCAGAGGGCACAGGTCACCCCATTGCCTTCCATGTAAATCAGGTCTGTATTTCTTCCACATCCATGTGAAACTGTTCATACTAATGAGACCCAGCTAGGTTGCGGATCCTAGTGCGTGAAAGCTAGAGGCTTTGTCTTCTCAGTGAATGGAGAGATGTCTTGGTTCCTCCAATGGTTTCTTTTTTTCTCATCTCTCATCTTGGTTCACTAGGGGCTCGGTCCTGGATTCTGTAAAGCTGCTTTGTGACGATGTTGGTGGTGGTCTAGTGCGTAGCATACTTGCCTCTGGACCAAGAGGTCATGGGTTTAAATTCTACCTTCAGTAAAGCACCACTGGGTTCCTGAGCAAGACCCATAACCCCAAGTTGCTCCAGGGAGACTGACTCCTGTAGTTAGGGAATGGAAGTTGCTTTGGATAAAAGCGTCTGATAAATGTAAATGCTATATAAATTGAATTGAACTGAAATGAGTGAAATAGCAATAGGAGTCTTCACAGAAGATGAAGCAGACTGTAGAGTTTGTGTGGATACGCACCTATTGGTATGTCCGTTTGCAAGCTGAATGGAGTCCTGTACCACTTTTTGCGACAGATTTGGACGATAGCAGAGGTCTGTGCCTTTTGAAAGGTAAGTCCGACGGGGCAGACGTTTGACATGTGCCTGAGAAGAAAGAGAAACAGCCTTTTTTAAAAACTCACAGATCCTTTAAAATGGATTTTCTACCTCTTTAAAAAATGGGAAGTAGATGAGAGTGGTGAGTAAAAGGAGCTGGAGGGAGAGAGGGAGAATTGCAGGTTGTAAAAATTGATCCCTAACTTTACAGTGGGGTAAAAACAAGGAGAATGAGCCATTTCTCTGTAAGGTCATTTTCAAAGGAGTGGAAGACGAGTGTGGAGATATTTGGCTTGGAGGCAAAGCCATGAATGGCTCAGCAGGGTTCATCCACTTAGGAACAAGTTCAAACAGCTTTTGCCGACATCAATTCATTCATCTTCAAGGGTTTTAGGGTATTTAATTCTCCCCTGTTTAGAGTTACACTCAAGGATTGGCACTGAGACTCTCGGAATTATGAAGATTCCTCCTTCTTCATTCCGTTTTATAATGGTCTTTATTGATCTATCCTTGCCTCTGCCCACGAATGCACTTTTCTGAGGAGAACGCCATTCAACTTAATGAGAAACTGTAGTGCACGTTGTATAGAGTTGTATAATGTCAAGTTTTCCAGCTCAAAATCTTATGCTGTCAAACTGAAATATGCTGTAGTTAAGCTGGAAACAATAAAGACAAAATAAAGGTTGCAGTCTAGCGGGCTGCTACCAGACCTGAGCTCAACAAAATTATAGGTTTCAGGAGGGGTCCTGTACAATTTCTCAGGTGGAACATCAGTCTTGGGTCTATTTTTTTTATGTTGTAGATTTCATGCACACATTCTCTCTCTCCTAAACTCTCTAAGTCCCCAAGGACAAGTACACTATAATGTGCTCTCTTTCTTGTAGAAAGTGACCTCAACCCCATCCAACACCTTTGAGTTGAACTGGAATGGAGATTGAGAGCCAGGACTTCTCGTCCAACATCAGTGTCTGATTTCAAGAATAAATGGGCAAAAATTCCCACAGAAACTCCAAAATCTTGTGGAAAGCCTTCCAAGAAGAGTTGAAGCTGTTATAGCTGTAAAAGGAACTAAAAGTTTATGTATTTGAATGCAATGTCATTATGCAAGTCCCTGTTGGTGTTATGGTCACAGTACTTTTGTCCATGTAGTGTATGTATTTAATAGTCTGCTACAGGTATGGTTAGCATGTTCACAAAAAAAAATGTATACTGAGTGTATCACAGATATAAAACTACATAATAATACAACTAATCTCTTTTAGTGCATAAAAGTGGGTTTAAGTCTGGTTTGGATTTCAAACTTAGGGCCAGGGTTAGGTCTGGATTTAATGTCATGCCTGCAAATACATCTAATGCAGTCCATCCTAACAGTGGGAGTAGACTCAGACCAAATATACACAAATGTAACTAATTTGATGAGTATTTTTGTGTACCTGAATTTCTCAATCAGTTTTTCCTACATTCTGTTCCCCAGAACTATGTTACAACAGCTTGTAGGTGGAGCTTGTGTAAAATAATTAGACTAAAATGCACATGGTGGGCCTTGATGGCGGTCAGCTGGAGTTGCCGTAAAGGAGGAGGGGGTGGAGAACAGTGGAGCAGTGGAGTGTGCCACACTCTGTGTGGGGCGATGGAAAGAGCGATGAATTGGGGCAATAAAACCCATTCACCGTTCTTCATTTACAAAACAGAAGAATAAACAAAAGAAAACCTGGACAAACCTGGCTTGAAGTGTGCCATGTTTGGGCACAAGGGAGTGATTCCAACTTGGCAAAAGCCATAAAATTGATCTGCTTTCTCTTGAGTAATTAAAAACAAAGCATGAAAGTGAATGTGTGCTGGAGTGAGGAGAGGCAGCACAAGAGGTTTTTTGTTTACTTTAATGAATTGAGTAGTTTGTGTTGCAGCATGTTGGTTGAAGGGGGCCAGGAAACACACTGGAACAGCAAGATGCAGGATGAGCTGTAAAATTGATTTTAACATGCTGTTTGGTAGCCGTTGAAGGTGCTTTCATGTAATGAGGAATGAAAATGGGCCTGGAGAAGCAGGCAGTGGATGTAGTAAAAAGTGCTTTGTAACAGAAACTAAATTTAAATACTTTAAACAAAACATGTACGCATAGAATTTGTAATTTATCTTGTGTTGAATGCTGCTCTGGAAAAGCAATGAGAGACTGAAACTGAAAACAAGTTTTTTTCTTTTAGAAAAAGCTGAACATTTTTGCCTTTGTTTTTAAGAACTGCTGACAATATTTCTCCTAATTTCCAAATAAAAATAGTGGTCTTTAAAGCATCATTTTAAAGCAAATGACAAAACACCAAAATAAGAGAAATAATGCAGTGTTTACAGAACTTGAATATTTCAAATCAAACAAATCTCTCGTTCACTCTTAAACAAAATGGCAATAATTACCTTCGAGGAACTTCTAGTAGTGTTTTGCCGTCCAACTGGTCACACTGTGAGAGCAGAGTGTTGATTACAGCAGAGTTTTTATACTTTTCCTCATTAATTAAGATGTGATTCAGTTGATCACTAATCAGAACCTCATAAAGCAGAATGAGGTGCTTGTGTAGGAATTTAACAGACACTGGAGTGGAATGATTCTCATATTCATAGAGATGCTGATTTAAAACTAAATTGCAGTGCTCTTATTTTTTTCAGGAGTTGTAGTTCCATGGATGATTTCGTTATATAAGGTTTCTTTAGTTTACTGATACAATTGCAAAAGTCTGGGCAGCACTCTAAGAAATAGTAGAAATAGCAGACATTTGTATTCAAACTTACTTCAAAAACAGTTCAAGCTTATGGTCTAAAGTGCAGTGAAAACATTAGAAGTCTAATTGAAAAAACAAATCCAAGTTTCACAGGGGCGGACTCGTCTAGACTAGACCCCTACTGTGTAGAAGAACATAAAAATGGTTTTAGCATCGATAAATGAAACGCTGGATGTGTACAGGAGTGGGGAGGAAGCTGAAGATGATCACGGCACTGATCTGTTACACCACTTTAAAAGGTTTCATGTATTATAGGCTCAGTTTCTCGCTTGGTATGCGTAGGTCAATATCTGGCCAGGATCCAAACTCTTTGTCCAGGTCAACAGGATGGTCCAGTGCATCAGTGGTGGGTGGTGGATGGGCTGCCACCATTCTCAAAATCCTCCTCCTGGTTCTTCGCCAAACTCTCTTTCATCGTTTCACCAGAAGCATTTTTAAGGTGTAGCGCTCTATGTCTCAGCTGCTATAATGGTTCCGGCACCCCATGCATGGTCGCCCCCACTGATCAACTATTGGGATCTCTATCAGGGTGACCTCCTTAGCAGGGGAATGACGGCCAAGAATCTTTAAATCATGCTTTGACATTTTAATGCCCAATTACAGTACAATAGGTGAATTTAACATATTTTTTGAAAAATAATAGATAAAATTTTATTTTTACATTGTTCAAAGCACTAAAGATTTCCCTACAGAAAATACTAGGTATTTTCTATACATTTATATACTGTATTTTTATCAGTACATATAAACAGTGTATAAACTGTACAAGGCTGTTGGGATAAAATGGTGCTTTTACATTTACATTCACAGCATTTAGCTGACGCTCTTATCCAGAGCGACGTACATCAGTGCTTAAGAATTCCGCAACTGTTTCTTACCTGAA
>JBBPDB010073718.1:0-10087 GCA_037974465.1 Brachypetersius altus | reverse complement strand
GGAAAAGTCACGAACCAGAGAGAGAAAGAGAGAGAGAGAGAGAGAGAGAGAGAGAGAGAGAGACAGACAGAGAGAGAGAGAGGAGTGGGGGAGAGGGAGAGAGAGAAAGTGAGGGAGAGAGACACAGAGGGGGGATAGAGAGAAACAAAGAGAGAGGGGGGAGAGAGAGAGAGGAAAGAGAACATGAGGGAGAGAGAGAAAGAGATAAAAACAGGGAGAGTGAGGGACAGATAGAAAGGGAGAGAGACAGTGTGTGTGTGTGTGTGTGTGTGTGTGTGTGTGTGTTTGGGGAAAAAAGAGAACTTCTCAGCCTGGGCGTCTGTCTTCCATTTTTAATTCAAGGATCAGCCACGAGTACTGCCATGAATTTTCAAGCGCAATATCAAAGTCAGATGGAATATGAATAAATCTAATATTCTCAGCATTTGAAAGTGAAAGAATTGGCGGAGCATCTGAGGTTAAGGTGAGGTTACAGGAGCCTTTGATTTCGCTTAAACTCACCGTCAAATCAAACACTAAGACCAGAGTCATAAAATGGCAAACTCACAGTATTCTTCTGTCCCTCTTTTCTTCAACTCTCTGTGATTTTATGCCATTGAAACAAAGACTTTTTGTGTCCTTTTTATTCATAATTTGAAAATGTTCTTCCCTGATTCATGCCAAATGGAGCAACAAGAAGACCCAGACTGATATAGAATGAAAGCTTTTAATGTTTTTCCCTCCACTGAAAAGTCACCAATTCAGGGCTTTTATTCTGACAATAATATAAACTTGACAAAGACCACCATGGCATTACATTTAGCAGATGCTTTTATCCAAAATGACTTCCATTCTCCAACTACAGGGGACAGTCTCCCTGAAGCCATTTGAGGTTAAGGGTCTAACTCAGGAACCCAGTGGTGGTGTGCTGAAGATAGGAGTCGAACCTATGACCTCTTGGTTTAGAGGCAAGTGGACCCACATCACTGGGACACTGGTAAAGAATTCCAATATAGCGCCTTACAATCATTAGTTTCAATGATAGGAGGCACTGTGTCTTGTTTAATGACACAATGGTGGAAGGTGGGGCTTTAAACCTGTGACTTCGTGGTCGGGCTCACAGGCAAGTGTTTAATCCACTAGATAACCCCATATATGCCATGGAGTAGGTTCTACAAAGCTCTGGCACTGTATTGGTGAGACCATTGTTCCAAAAGGTGTTCCCTCAGAAGATGTTTTGATGATGATGTTGGAGGTGGCTGTCCAACGTTTTAGCTAAGAACCCATAGGTGTTCAGATTCAGATTAGACCTCCAGGAGGAATGTTAGTGACCACAGTGTTGGAACAATGGTGAGATTAATAGTCCTCCAGGAGGAATGTTAGTGACCACAGTGTTGGAACAATGGTGAGATTAATAGTCCTCCAGGAGGAATGTTGGTGACCACTTTGTTGGACCAATAGTCCTCCAGAAGGAAGGATGGTGACCACTGTGATTGACCTATAGTTAGACTACTGGTCCTCTAGGAGGAACGCTGGTGACCACTGTGTTGGACCAATGGTCCTCCAGGAGGAATGTTAGTGACCACTGTGTTGGACCAATGGTTGGATCAATGGTCCTCCAGGAGGAATGTTAGTGACCACTGTGTTGGACCAATGGTTGGATCAGTGGTCCTCCAGGAGGAATGCTAGTGACCACTGTGTTGGACCAATGGGCCAGTGATTATCCTATTCCTCCATAAATGAAACCCACCGTTGTGGATGGTTATAGTCTTCTGAACCAAACTTCTGAATTTTGACCTGATTTAATGGCACAACTTATACATAGACACAATATACATAGAATGAAAATGCAGCTTTAATTCCAAATAGTCTTATTTTCCTCGACTACTCATGAAATGTTTAAAATAATGTGGAGTGTTTTGACTACTTTATTCCAGGCCATGATACTGCTTTTTTCATATCATATCATGATCAGTTGTACTTTTGCATTAAGCATTTGCATTTAACAGCATGCAGCACTGATGCCTAGAATGTTATGATATGCAATAACTGCTTTCAACTGCCATTATTATCTCTGTTCTGACTGGCTTGCCTGAATGGTGCCTCTTTAAAAAAAACACAAAAAAATCTGTTAGAAATGTTTTTTTACTGTAAAAATCCACAACTGACACACACATTGGTAAAATAAGAGAAAAACTATTTCCAAATATTAACAATCATAAGTAAGTCTGTTCCAGGATTTTGTTTATGTATACTTAGTCTCTGTCTGGACCGCTTCCGTCCACTACCACACTTACACACACCCCTTCCTCCCACCTCCACACTCACACACATGACTGGGCTTATCACACCACATGTTTTTATTCTGTTTGTTTTTACAGTCAGAAATAAATACAGATACCATTTTCAAATCAGCATCTCTATGAGTGATAACCATTTCATGCCAGTGTCTGTTAAATTCCTCCAAACACCTCATTCTACTTTATGAGGGACTGATTAATGATCACCTGATCACACATATCTTATTTAATGAGGAAAAGAGTGAACAAGAGATTTGTTTTCTCTGAATTATTCAGGTTCTATAAACACTGCGTCATTTCTCTTATTCTGATGTAATTTCCTTTTAAAATTATGCTTTAAAGAACAATATTTTTGTTTGAAAGTCAGGAAAAATATTGTCAGCAGTTCTTAAAAAGTTCTAGACACCATAATAATAATAATAATAATAATAATAATAATAATAATAATAATAATAATAATAATAACAGCATAATAAAGTAAATTTTTTTAAAAAGTTTGAGATCTCTGATGTACATCATGAAACGTACGATCATGAAACAAAGCTTACTGTGACATCTGAAGCATTCACTGTTGACCTGGAGACACAGAACCTCCAAGAAAAGAAGTACTTTTGTGTAAGACAATGTTTCAACCACCAGTTGAGTGCTGAGGGTTCAAAGGACCTAAAAGGTACGCCACCTCCCCTTCATGCCAAACACTGTGTTGATGTTTCAATGAGTGGATGAAGTGGAACTATCCTTCTAATCATAAAAAGAGAACAAACAACACAAATCTCCCACCCCCCACCCCTCCACCCCCCAGTGACAAAGCCCCTTCACACTTTTCCATCAACAGAATAACCACACCCTCCAACCCACCAAGGTTTTAATGGGTGGTCAGGACCAGCAAGGAATTCTTTCAAGGTCACTTACACTTCCTTTTAATTACTTACATTAAAACAAACATTTTCATGTTATTGAGTATTTCTTCCTTCACAGTGGTGTGAAGCAGCTCCATTAACCTTCTAATTGAATTTTGGGCAAATTTGAGCACATTCAGTGTTTAATGGCTCTTATTTTGCTTCATATTATGTGAACATTCATAAAGTTAATGGAGACAAACAGGCTAAACACAAAATGAACATGATAATGTGTGGTACTCTATGCATCTGTGTTCTTTGGGGTCAATTGGAGCCCAGGCTGCTTTAAGTGTTTTTTGAAACCTACAATAAATATCAGTATTTTACGCACATTTGTTTTAATACACTGGTTTGTGAATTTTTTTTTAAATTTCCCTTTGCTTTTGATCCATAACCGAGCACAAGCAGACCTGTAGGAGTGTGAGAACCACTGAAGGTCTCATGATATAAGGGATGGAAACATGTTTTCCTCCACAACTTTGATATTTCTTTGCCTGCATGTTTTATTTAAAGCTCTATTTAGGTCAACATTGAAGCATAAACTACCAACACACAAACTTGGGAAGCAGTTTTAATTTTAAACCTTTTCTGAAGGAGTAAACTGCTAGAGGTCAAACTGAACAGAACATGATGGTTAAAGAAAGAGGGAAACACACTCATTTCCCTGCTGTAACCTGTATCTACGACATTCTTTCACAACCAGCGGATGGATGCTTGCTGTTGTAGCAGCGAATATAAGGTTCAGTTTCTCTCCACCTTATTTGTCTCCTAAGAGTGATTTTTGGACAGACAGTTGACTTACACTGTCTGCTGCACACACACTGCGCCGAGACCTTGCTCACAGTCCCTTTACTTCATTTAGTTTCTCTCCAGAACCCCAGGGACTCTCTCTCTCACTTTCTCTCTCCCTGTCTCTCTCCCTCTTTCTCTCTCTTTCTGTCTCTCTCTCTCTGTATCTGTCTCTCTGTCTCTCTCTCTGTCTCTCTCTGTCCCTCTGTCCATTTCCGTGTCATTGGGTGTCTGGGGTAATTGGGTTAAAGGATGATGCTACTTAAAGGAAAGGGAGAGCAATGTAGTCTTGTGCACACACACACACACACACACACACACATGCACACACACACACACTCACACACACACACACACACACACACACACACACACACACACTGGGTAACAGAGGAGCAGGCTCACTGCAGTAGGGGAGCTGGCATATTGCGATGTGGTGATGTATCTGACACTTCCCACTGGTGAGAGGATAACAAGACTAACAAGACAATAATGAGTCTGTAATGAGACCAGGGACTAGAGAAGAGACTTCAATCTGGTCATTAATCAGATAACTAACCAGCATGATGTAGATATTAAGCAAGTGTGATGTTAAAATTAATTAAAGATTAAAGTTAATTTTCATAAAGCAATTCTGTCCTTTAGAATACGGATCCTTATGCTCTTCATTTGTAGGTTACTCACCTGGAACAGACTCACTTTGCTAACATTTAATCAGTATGTTCATCCTTCATCATGAGTTCCTTTATCATCATCACAAAATGCCACCTATTCTAATTCTTTTTTTAAGTGAAAGTGAAAGTGACCATTTGTCATACGTGAACACACCACAGCACACCGTATGAACAGCACGAAATTCAACCTCTGCATTTAACCCATTCACCAAGTTATAATTATAGCTATATAAACCAAGTTATATAAAATTGTAACCATTCTAGTTATAATGTGGATGACTGGACAAGTGTTTGATATTTGATGTGTTTGATGGGGTGGTGGTGGCCTAGTGGTAGGATACTTACCTCTGGGCCAAGAGGTCATGGGTTCGAATCCTACCTTCAGCACCACCACTGGGTTCCTGAACAAGACCCTTAACTCCAAGTTGCTCCATGGAGACTGTCCCCTGTAGTTAGGGAATGGAAGTCACTTTGGATAAAAGCAAATGTAAATGTAAATATTTTATTAACTGTTAAGTGATCGGGATGAACACGCTAACTAGTGCATTTAAAGTTAAAGGACAGTCGTCTTGCTCCAGAATGTTCTCTCCTGTTCATTCTGGCAGGTCAGTTCTGGTGTAAATCTACACTTAAATGATGGTGTTTGTTGGAGAACGTTGGTTTTGGTCCTATATAAGTGCAGAAGACCTCGCACCCAAGCTTAAGGGTTTAAAAGAGAAAATGACTCAACAGTTACACATAATCATCCTGTAGAACCAGTTTCCTAGATCCAGAGTAAGACACACACAAAAATGTGTGTTTTTAACACCCAGTGGTTTCTGCAATACCAGAACTGAGCCAAACTGATCTTATTATATATTCTTTAGTTCCAAGCTGCTTGTAGAGGTTTTTGTTAGAAATCAACCAAAGGACAGCATGTGATGTGTAGTTAACTTTTCAGACCATGTTTAAAAGAAAATGACCATGAAAATGGTCATGAAAGAAGCACTAAATCATCCTTCGCACTCTGAGAACAACAACAGAATCAGGTGCACTGGCTTAAAACTCAGAATGTATCGGTAAAGTCAGGTTTCAGTAAATATAAAAGGTGTAAATTAGTCTAAAACTAATGTTTGTTCTCTTGGCACATCGCCACTAGGCTGCTCTTCGGAGCCCCTCCCTCTCCGGCCATGTGTGGGCGGAGACTATCCTGAAAGTTCTCCCAATTTCAAAGATCATGTGGGGGTTTTTTTGTTTCAGAGACTTAAATTAAATGTATTGATGTTTCTTCTTTCTGTTCCTTTGTGTTTAAAATGTTATGATGTTTTTTAATTACAAAAACTTTGGTTCTAGGAACACCAAACAAAGCTCAGCATCATGCCTGACACCTCAAACATCAACACAAACTGGAGAAACTTCCATATAAGAAGTTATTTTGCCGTACGACAACAATTTACCGTTTGTTGTGCCTCTGGATCGTGTCGTTTGGGTACTAAGGGTTAAATTTTCTTGCCATGGTGAATCACCATTTTGCAACTATTGCAACTTAGCCCATCACTAGGCTTAGACACGTCTGGGAAACCAATCCTCAGCATGGCTTCACCCCTGCTGTCCCAGAATAAAGGCAAAATAACATGTGAATCACTGCTGTCAGAAAGTACCTGGTGCCTCCCCAGTGAGAACGTCCCAGGAGCGGGAGCAAACTTTGTTTATTTCTGTTTTGGTCCAATCACTTGAAACTTGTTTAGAGTTTTGTTTACAGTCGACTACCCGGGAGCCGTGAAGTGCCTTGAGGGCGTAAAGAGGATTTTCAGGTTTGAGTTTAGGCAAACTGTCAGCTGTCAAAAACAAGAGATATTATTGATACGGTGACGATATTTGACAAAAAAACGCCCACACAGTGGTATGAATACGAATATGAAATTTCTCCTAGGATGAGGGTACACCTGCAAGGTGCAGTTTCCCATTAAACTGACACCATTCTTTTCTGGAAAGCTACCAAAGAATGCAAGCTACCCAGTTATCAAGATCCCATCTGTCTCATTCTGCCAGCTAGTGTTCATTTGTTGCAATATTAGCATGTTTGCGTGGAATGTTTCTTTTAAATTTAGATTTGGATGAGTGAATGAGGTCCTGTGGGAAACCCAACATGGTCCTGCTACACAACACATGTTCTTTGAGATCTTCTCTGTGACTTTTCACTGTTTAGTGCCTTGGAATAATGTGATATTAATGGAAGATAGCAGAGCCATTCATCTCCTGTCTGGTACTCCTGAAACATTTTCCCGTCAGTTGGACCATATTATGAATAGTCTTCAAGGTCCATAAAGTTGTACTGGTGTCGCTTTAGGGAAACTTCCAATTTTTAGGTCCTACATATAAAAAACAAGGTGAAAGATAGATGAACCATGTCAGGTCTTGAGGAGCATTGGCTATAAACGGAGTAAAAACACATTTTAAAGATGAAAGAAACTTTATGCAATGTAAAGGACGAACTATTTAATTGGTAAGGAAGCTTAGCAAAGCGTAAAGCCTTTATTATTCTTTCTAAACTATTTATTTCATTTACAAAAACAAGCCCAAGTCTTGCAACTACATGTTGTGGCTGATAATCAAGTGTCATATCAGTAGCCAAGAAACAAATGGCATGCACACAACTGCCAAAAATATCATTAAAATGATGAACTACTGTGTTAATGAATGGAAAAACAAAGTATAAGTGAGACAAAAATGGGGATTTTTAGACGCCTTAGTCAAAAAGGTCAGAAATGGGGCACTGCCACCCCCCTGCTGTTTAATGGGGTCATCACTACTCTCTTATCCCAGCTTCTATGATTCAAGGTCTGGTAGCCAGTAAACAGCCGTGTTTCCTCATGATTCACCACTGTGGCTGCAGTTTTTGGTCCCACTTTAACCAGTTCCTCAGTAACAATCATGTAACAGGAATGTAATTACTAATTACAACAGAACAGCTTGTGCAATTACACATGAATTAACTTAATACCAATTGTAACCTAGTTTAATTACAGCTGCACTACTGTAATCCAGCTGTAACACCAGTAGTTACACTGTTGTTGCATGCACTTATCTGTTGTTAGAGCTACTAATAATGGAAGGCATTCAGAACACTAAGCTCCTGAAATTCTCTCATGTGACTCCCCTGCAGAGATCTCTCCTCTGGCTTCTCGCAGAGGCCAAACACTGGTTCTCACATTCCAGCCTTCAAGGGGCTCAGCTCCTTCCTGACCTCCGTACCTTTGTTCAGAACTACACACCTGTACGCCATCATAGGACTCCAACATCTGGGGTCTTGACACGCTCCTTCAGTGATTAATGTTGCTCATCAGAACATAATTTTATGGCGCTTTAGTCCAGGGGCATGAAGACTGATTATTCCAGAATGCTGCTGTATAATCTCATTCACCCCAATGTCCTGCTGTACACCTAAGTGATTATTTTCATGTTTGTCAAATGGGACAGTCAAATAACAGTTCCTTGCTGGGGCATGTATGGTCAACTGAGCTTAACCTTTAGAACTCTTAGTGTATCAGAATCAGAAAATGTATCGCGGAGGAAATTGCTTAAACACAGTGTATCAGTAATCTCTGATTTCAGTAAATATAAACGGTGTTAAACAGTCTAGAACCGGTGTTTGTTCTCCTACACGCTCGCCGTTTGCTGCTTTCTCTCAGCACGCCGCTGCTCGGCCGCTCTCCAGGCCCCCTCCCTCTGCGGGATTTCCCCACCCACTTGTGGGCGGAGACTATCCCGAAAGTTCTCTAAGGTCCTGTTTTTTTTATTTCCAGTTGTTTCTAACACGGAAAACAAAAGAAATTTGGACAATATAATTTATTTTGTTTTAAAAATGTGATGCCATTTTTATAACCTCAGTAGCAGCTGTTGTTATTATTACATTTTTTTTTTTAATTAGAAAAACTATGATACGTAGAAACACCACACAAAGCTCAGCATGACTCACTGAGCTTCACTGAGGGAACTTCTATATAAAGACAGTCTTTTCTTTATCTCACCAGAAATAAATCATTCTCATATTTGGAGATTATTGACATCTAACCCCCATTTAGGAGCAAAAGAAGAATTCTATTTCAGAGTGAAGTTCTTCTGCTGTTCTCACTGGCTTTTCAGTTTATTCTCTTTAACAACCTCATTCATCTCTGTCTGGCTTTGGTAGTCAAGTCTTATATTTGATGACTGAGACAAGTTTCAGATGTTCTACAGACTGATTTATAAGAAACCAAGTTTTCTTTTTTATCTGAAGATCTGATGGTCTGAGAAATAAATATCAGAGCAGTGAGAGAAAAGAATGAACGTCTTAAGATTTTAATTTGGGACCGGGTTGAGATTAGAAAAAGACTCTTTCTCAGGAGTTCCTGAGAAAGAGCCTTTCTCTGATCTCAACCCGGTCCCAAATTAAAATCTGACACAGATCTTATTTTGAATTTTTCTTTACTCTGGGACGATACTGACGAAAGCCGGTTTTCCTAGAGCTGCCCAAGTCAGTCTGCAAAGGGCAGCAGGAACACAATCAAGTCAAGTTTTGACTTGTCATTATTGACTTGATTCTGCTTGTTTAATCAGACAGCCTTCAAACAATTGACCAGGTGCCACAATTAACCTGCAGCCTTATCGACCCTTTGCAGGTAAGATTGGAAACATCTCTGAGGCTAAGTGGCTTTTAGGAATTTTTGGCAAGTCTCCCATGTGAACCCCCTGCAGAGGTTTCTCTGGCGTCTCCATGGAAAATCCCAGTTCTCACATTCCAGCCTTCCAGGGGCTTGGCACCCTCCTGATCTCCATGCCTTGGTTTAGAACTACACACCTGTATGCCATCTTAGGTCTCCAACATCTGGGCTCTTGACATGCCCTTGCTTTTGAGCCCTGGCCCCTCAGTGGTGGAATGAGCTTCACATTGAGCTCTGGACTGCACTCCGGTCCTTCTGTCAGGGTCTGAAGGCAAGACTTAGGTTAAAGGTTCCTTCACACTTAGTCCTTTGGACTTGAGCTCTTTATTCTGCATTTGTTGCACCTGTCTTTATAAGGATAAACAAGAAAAGCACACTTTAACATTCTGTTTCTGCATTACTTGTTAGTTTCTAATATTTAAAGCCTTAAACAACGTGTGTAAACTGTCTTGAATCCTTTATTCAGCATAATTTATCAAATATTATTGTTAAAATGTAAATATTTGGACAAAACTGACACCCCAAAAAAGAATAAAAGCAAAACATCTGTTGTGCTGTGTGTGCTGTGTTTTTTTTAATAAAGAGTTACATTCACCCCCACTCACACACACACACACACACACACACACCTTCCACCGACCCCTATACACACACACACACACACACACACACACACACACACACACACTCCTTCCACCCACACCCCACTCACACCCCCCCAATCACACACACTCCTTCCACCACCCCCACACACACCACACTCA
>JBBPDB010073697.1:0-10087 GCA_037974465.1 Brachypetersius altus | reverse complement strand
AGAGAGAGAGAGAGGGAGAGAGAGAGAGAGAGAGAGAGAGATAGAGAGAGAGAGAGAGAGAGAGAGAGAGAGAATTTGGGGTTTGGGGTTGCCTGGTACAAGAGAGCTTTTTTCCCCTGTTCAGCTTGACCCCCATCTTACTCACTCATACACCCACATATAAACACGCAGCCACCCATACACCCACCCACACACACTCCCTCTAATCCAACCATTTATCAGCCTCAATAAAGCAGCGGATAATCATTCCACCCCCATGAGATCACCTCCAAACTGCTACTTTCACAGGGAGAGAGAGAGGAGAAAGAGAGAGAGAGAGAGAGAGAGACTGTCTGTTAAATGTCAGACCTTTCCATAAGCCAGCACCAACAAAGATCAGTCTTTATACACAGTGAAAAAGACGTTATATACTGACATTTAGTAATTGTTTTTGGTGTTTGAGGAGATTCTGTTTACCTAAAGGAGGAAACCACAGAAAAGTGAATATTCCAGTAACTAAGGGAGTGCCTTGAGTAAATTTAGATGATGCCAAACCAAAATCAATCACCAAGTCATTGGGAACAGTGCTGTGGTCAAAATTACAAGTCCAAGATTATGATTCGATGAGACAGAGCAAGAACGAGGGTTTTAAGACTAAGTAAAGGTTGAGTCCAAGTCAAGAATTGAGCATAAATTAGTGAGAAACCAAGAACAGAACATGTACAAATGAAACTAGGTCAAGATATAATTCAAATGAGACCAGGTGATGTTTGTGTATAAATTGGAATGGCATAAGATCAAAAACAAGTCCAAATGAGAGGGAAAACATGTCAAGGCCAAGATCAAATGAGAGCTAGAGTGGGTCAAGACAAAGCCCAAATTACAGCAAGTCCGGGTTAATACTGAGTACCAAGTCCAAATGAAAGCAAGGCCACATCAAGACAGAATGGGAATGAGACTGGATCAAAGGAAAGACCAAGTCAAGACCAAACCCCCCACCAAAAATCGATACCAAGCTTTAACTATTTTTTATTGGTTCCAATATAAAGGAATGGAAACTGTGAAAGAAAAATGAAGTACAAGATGTTTTGCTTTCCACAAAACAAAACGTCATGTAGGCTACAATCTAATACCTAAAATACCTCTTGTATGTTGTATATTTTCAAGTTTCTTGCCACTTAACAGCCATTAAATGAATGTAACCAATGCCTGTTCTGGTTAATTTCAACCAAATGCAACCAATGCTTATGCTTACTGATGAATTAAAACACAGTGAAATGCAATTATTAGTTTTGAGCAGGCTTTAAAGTAGGATATCTGAGGGGTCAGATTTTTCAGTAGGTGCCAACAATGTAAGAATTTGCAGTGACCCCTTCCCCGAAAAGCAGTGTTTTTAAAAAATATTTGCTCTTTTGTGAAACTGGTTAAAAGAACACAAGTTTGGGTCCTGATACCTCCAGCCATTTTTTGGATTTCATCAGTAGCAAACGGAAGCATATGGAAGCAAGTGCTTCCATAAAAATTGCAAGACATGGCAATTTGCATGGTTCAGAAGGTTTTTTGCAAATGTCCTGAGTGGCACAAGCATTGGTTGGATCCCTGGTCATCTGTAGCTGCGAGTACAAAGTTGTGTTGTGTGTTTTGTTTGTAAATTACATTATTAGGGTCTGAAAAATAACCAGTATTGAACATTATTCATTCTGCTCAAGGCACAAATAGCCTGTATACACCCACATGCTGATACATATACAAACTAAACTGCAGAAATATTAAATATTATTTGAATTATCACAGTTTTTGAATTCACAAACTGCTGGTCAGACTACATATAATGAGGGACTACATGCACACACTCTTACTCACAGAGGCCTGAAAAGATTGCCTCCTCTTTGATCTGGTTTGATTGTCAGTGTCACTTGTCCAGGGTTATGGGCAGAAGTAATGTCCACGCAGAGTTCACCCCAGGAAAACTCTCTCTCTCACTCTCTCTCTCTCTCTCTCTCTCTCTCTGTCTCTCTCTATCTCTCTCTTTTTTTTCTCTCTCACACACACACACACACACACACACACAACCGGGTCACTCAGTATAATGAGGTCACATTCACGGATGCATTTCAACCACCAAACCATGAGCTCAAGTACACTATGTGGACAAACGTATTTGGATGCCTGACTTTTACACTAACAGGGAATTTAATGACATTACATTCAAATACATTCAAAGACTTTTATATGGAGTTTGTCCCTTTGCAGCTCTAACAGCTTCCACTCTTCCTGGAAGGCTTTCCACAAGATTTTGGAGAGTTTGTGCCAATTCGTTCTATAGAGCATTTATCTCTGTTCCAGTTCATCCCAAAGGTGTTGGATGGGGTTGAGGTCAGAACTCTGTGTGAGTCAAGTTTTTTCACAACTTCTCCAACCATGTCTTCATGGACCTTGCTTTGAGGCACAATCATGCTGGAATAGAAAGCGGCCTTCCCCAAACTGTAAGAAATGGTCAGGTGTCCCAATACTTTTTTTCCATATATCATATTTAAAGCAGTATTACTTTGTGTGAGAGTGACTGAACTGCTGGGTGGAGATAAATACATCTCTTGTTCAGTGGAGTTGCCAGCATTATGCAATTTGTTTAGAGTTATGATGATCCTGTTTACATTGTGAGGTTCAAAAAATACTCACCAGAAAGTTAACCCCGACCTCACATAGCTCAAGATCACCGCTGCGCTAGCCCCCGGAATCGAAAACCCTTTTCTTTTGTCTTCTGATTAATATACAGCTGAAGATGAAGTGGAGTCCAGATGATGAAGTGGACCTCTATAGATTCAAACTGATATGAATGAGTGTCCGCTGGAATGGTGGGCTCAAAGAAAACAGTCACTGCATAGAAGCACCTTTCAATACCTGCAACCACCATGCCTTGTGAAAGTGTTCTTTCTCTTTGGACATCACCCAAAAAAAAGAGCTGCTCTGTCTTTTGATACTGTTAACATACTGGCCTGTCTCAGTGGTTGGCTCAGTGTAAAAGAGGAGTAGGCTCTTGTTTCTAAGGGTTTTAAATGCTGACTGTTCAGAACTGCCATTTTATAAAGACTGTTCTGTTTAGAAACTGAATAGCTTTGAAACTCACCTGGTGAGTTAGTATTTTGAAAAAACAAATTATTTTGTGTCCTTGTTTAAAATGCAATGCCCTTTTTTGAAAAACTTGATACTGAATTGAAATATTGTCATTTGGTCCTCGACATACGATGTTTTGAGTTTAAGACATTCACTCCCACTCCCACTCAGCTTACACTAATAGTCTAATACTTCTGGACTATCTGGGTGTCCTAGTATACAAGATGAAATAAAAAAAGTTAAATATTAAAAATTACTTTTACTATTAAAATATTACTCTTTTGTGTTCATTCTACAGTGAGTTAAACATTCCTTGCTGATTGTGTAGCTAAATGATTCACTGTTTTAATGTTAGGTGCAATTAATCTCAGTAAAACACAGAAAACTCTGAAAATAAGTAATTAATTTGTTTAATCAATTCACAGCCCTAATAAAACTACAAGCTGTCTGAATGCTACACTCCACCAGAGGACAGAGTAGAGAAAATGTGATACAATTGCAGTCTGAAATACTGTCCTATTATGAGTGAAGTAGAGGCACCCTAATCATAATAATGATAATAATAATAATAATAATAATAATAATAATAATAATAACAATAATAATAATAATAATAATAATAATAATAAACAAATCAATAAAATAATAGGGTAAACAATAATTGCATTCATTTTAACAAACTGCATCATTTATTTGTATGCCTTTTTAATGTATTTATATGTGTTTGTATATTTATGTTTTATAACAGATTGATATTATTACAATTAACTATTTTACATGTTATGTATTGTTTTATTTATTTAATTACCTGTTTAATAATATTGATAGTAACAACAGGAACATTAGTAACAATAATAAACATTTTGGGTTTTTAGCAGATGCTATTTGTTTCCACTCGATTGAAAACATAGTTTGTGGTGTTTTATTTTCCCTCAAATTTTGCTAGGCACCTCCTACAAACAGTATGGTCATCTGCAGCTCAAGTCAGAGTTCTGCATCACTCATGCGTTCCCACTATCCAACACAAAAGATCAGGAAGTGACTTCAGCTCATCCCCAGCTGTTGACTGGTTTGTATATATTGCCAATAATCTGAAGGCTATACGGTGGACAGTATACCAGTTCGTAATAAAGTGTTTGATTACACTTGTATTTGCAAAAAATAAACAGCAGTTGTAGGTTTTTGTTTATACTCATACACACACACACACACACACACACACACACACACATACACACACATACACACACACCTCACATAAGGAATAAAGATGATAAAGCATGATAAAGACTTTCAGAGATGTATCAGCACATACATTAACTTAAACAGGGGAAGTCTGTTGATATTCACATGCACATCATGTCAACACCTGTTATTAATTACAATAATAACAAACATCAATAGCAATAAACAAGTTATTCCCTACATTTTTAATGTGTACAAATATCCATTTTTTAACCTCAGTGCAGACAAAATTGTGTGCACCCCCTGTAATCTCTAGCGCCCCCCTAAGGGGGACCCGGACCCCAGGTTGGGAACCACTGCTCTAGACCTGGAGGTTATGGGTTCGAATCCTACCTTCAGAATACCACCACTGTGTTCCTGAGCAAGACCCTTAACCCCAAGCTGCTCCAGGGAAACTGTCCCCTCTAGTTAGGGAAAGGAATTTGCTTTGGATAAAAGCATCAACTAAATTCCGTAAATGTAAAATATCATGGTAAGACAACTGTGCCACTTACGACCCCCCACCCCCTCCATTTTTCCTAATACTAGAAGACAATACAATTATGTCATCATCTTCTACTCATTCCTTTACACACTCACCCCCTTCTCACATTTTTGCTATCTGTCTATAGGGTTACTCTTTGTCAAATTAAAACCTACACACATACACAAACACACACTCTCTCAGTCGACCAAGAGATGTGAATATTCCTTCTCGAGTGTAATGCCACTATTGATTTTCTGCCGCCCTTTTGCGCTCTTTTGTGTTTCCATCCCAGGCTTGTTCAGACTCTCCATAGCTCTGTGGGTCACTGAGTTTGTCTTTCTTTGCAGCGTAAACCTCAAATCCCCCCACCTCTTTACCTTCTGTGAGGGTCTTTATGAAACACAGATTCAGTTAAAGACACACAGAGACACACACACACACACACACACACATACGCACACTATCAAACAAAACCCTCTCATAATCTCATAATGAACAATGAAGCTTGTAATGCAATATACATTATATGTGCATGTGTATGCATATATAAACAAGTCACAGTGTCTTTGCAATATTTGTAAATTGTTCAGAGAAAGAGAAAGTGCGAGACAAAGAGAGAATTGATAAGTGAGCTTGCAATTGTGTGTATGTGTGCAAGTTTCAGAGACACTACGAGTGCACGTTGTAGGAAATGTCTCCACAGGGAGGTCACTGAAGGGTTAAAGAGCCACTGAGCTGTTGGTATAGATGTTGTCGTGGTAACACAAGTGGAATGTTGAGACCTGGTGGGGCCGCCCAAGGAGTAGGGGCTTTTCCGTGTGTGTGGGTGTGGGTGTGTCTTTGTGAGAGAGGCACAAGTCAGGGGTAACACATGCCTGGCGGTCACCCTGGAAACTGTCCCACCAGCCTTCACACATTAGGGTACACATATACACATACACATATAGTCCTATTATAGCCTCATAGACACACCTACAATCAAAATGACATAAAAGCAAAATTAAAAATAGAAAGTAGAAAGTTTCTGGTTTCTGACATGCTCTCTCTCTCTCTCAACTAGGACCTTACCAAGTACTTGAATAGTACTTCCCAAAATCTGTAGTATGAGAATTATGACTATAACATCAGCACTTCAGCCTACACTGCCCTTTCTAAATGGTGGCTAACACAAACAAAAAGTTACAGACAGGAAAAGGAAAAACAGACAGGAAAAATTTTTTAATCCTAACAAAAGAAATCAAAATTTACTGCTACAATGAGAGTGGAAGGGCCAAAGGGAGTTAATCTGTCACTTTTATACCTTTAGAACGTGTAATTGTCTTGTAACACTGCACTGCTATTTACTACAAGTAAATCAACATAATTCATTTCTATTTGTTTCTGAGTGGTTCAACCATCTTAGTGCCAGACCTGTCATTGGGAGATCATCCAGTGACTTCACTGGTCCTGTAATCAGAAGATCACAAGTTCAATTCCTGGCAATGTCTCAGCCATCAGTGACCAGGTATCCAAAAGGGAACCACTGACTTTGCTCTCTCTGGGTGGGTAGGATGGCCCTTCCTCTGCATCAACACTTCATGTGATGCTAGCCAGCAAAGGCATCTGTTGGCTGATAAAACAGAATGGAATGTGTTCTCTTCCAAGTGTGTTGAGCTGTTCAGTTACAAATTAAAAAGATGCTGTGGCACTTTATGTGAATCTAAGCAAACACGTGTCTGCCGTCACCCAGTGGGATTATGTGACCAGGAGAGTCCTTGCTAGTGAGTGGATTTCAAAGATACTACAGTCTATTTTATACAAAAAATAATTTTATAAATATTATAATATGTTATATCCCTTAGAGCCAAATAAATTATATGAGCCCAAATCAGGTAAAATTATATGTGTATATATGTATACACCATATTGCCAAAAGTATTCACTCACCTGCCTTTACACGCATATGAGCTTAAATGACATCCCATTCTTAATCAAACAAACTGATTTACAAAACGTTACTCTTACCACAAGACATGTTTGGTGAACAGTGACCAGGGGAGGTCTGTTCTGCACAGGCCAATCAAGTTCTTCCACGCCAAACTCGCTTATCCATTTCTTTACGGACCTTGCTTTGAGCACTGGTGCACAGTCTTGTTGGAACAGAAAAAGGCTGTCCCCAAACTGTTTCCACAAAGTTGGGAGCATGAAATTGTCCAAAATCTGTTGTTATGCTGAAGCTTTCAGAGTTCCTGTCACTGGAAATAAAGGGCCAAACCCAGCTCCTGAAAAACAACCCCACACCATAATCCCCCTCCACCAAATTTCACACTTGGCACAAGTCAGACAAGTACCGTTCTCCTGGCAACTGCCAAGGCCAGATTCATCCACCAGATTGCTAGATGAAGAAGCGTGATTCATCACTCCAGAGAATGCACCTCCACTGTTCTAGAGTCCAGTGACAGTGTGCTTTACACATTTGCATCAGAAGCTTTGCATTGCACTTGGTGATGTATGGCTTGGATGCAGCTGCTTGGCCATGGAAACCCATTCCATGAATCTCTCTAAGCTGTTCTTGAGCTAATCTGAAGGCCACATGAACTTTAAGGGCTGTAGCAATTGACTTTGCAGAAAGTCAGCGACCTCTACACACAATGCATCTCAGTATTCACTGAACTCGCTCTGTCAGTTTACGTGGCACCACTTCGTGGTTGAGTTGCTGTCGCTCCCAATCGATTGCGCTTTGTTATAATACCACTGACAGTTGACTGTGGAATATTTAGTAGTGAGGAAATTTCACGACTGGACTTGTTGCACAGGTGGCATCCGATCACAGTACCACACTGGAATTCACTGAGCTCCTGAGAGCGACCCATTCTTGTGTTTGCAGAAGCATCTGCATGCCTAGGTGCTTGAAGCTATAAACCCATGGCCTTGGAGGTGATCAGAACACTTGAATGTATTTATTTTGATGGGTGAGTGAATACTTTTGGCAATATAGTGTATATATACAGTTTACAGTTTTGAGGTTGTGATTTATGCATGCAGTTTGATGGGGTGGAGTATATGGTTTCATTACTAATCTCCATTGTAAACCTAAGAAGGAAATTGTTCACCAAATATGTCTTGGCTGACCATTTATATTCGGGGTAAGAGGAACGTTTTGTAAGTCAGTTTGTTTGAGAAGTATTGCTTTAATATCAGTAAATATCATAAATCTGGTTCTAGTTTATTATTGTGAGGTGCAGTCTCTATGAAAAGAGCAAAATAGAGTATACAAGCACACATACACGCACATTCACACAGCAACAACTGGAAGAGAGGTGAAGCTCTCTCATTGTAGTGCGGAATGTAGTTTAAGCCAGGATCAAAGAGTTCACACAACTCCACATCACACACACACATGCCAGCACACTCACGTACACTAGCATACAGGATCACACACTGAGACCCTGTGTGTGTGTGTTTGTGTGTGTGTGTGTGTGTGTGTGTGAATGTTTGTGGGTGTTACGTGTGTATTCACAGGCAGTTGATATTAAACAGTGAGGGTCCTTATGGCAGGCAGTCAGATGACTTACAGCCCCTCTAAATGAACCCTATGACTCTAAAGAGAGAGAGAGAGAGAGAGAGAGAGAGAGAGAGAGAGAGAGAGAGAGAGAAAGAGAGGGAGAGAGATGGAGAAAGACGGAGAGAGAGTGAGAGAGAGGACATGAAATAGTCTCATGACCTAACAACAACGAAGAATGCTTCCTAGACATACGTGTTTCATTGTTTTGTTTTATTTTTGATAGAATGGCTGGGGGGCATCATAGTAACAAAGTTTATTCATGCAATGTCACTGTAAGACTTCACATGCACATACACACACCTGCTGCATAGTGCTGCTTGAGAATACTCTTTCTCTAGGCTCTGACTATCTTCCCAACATTAACCAGAACAACTAGAACAACATTAGCCATAACCGCCCAACTTCTTCCCCTACTGTACATCGTAAAGAAACTAAAGCAGCTGGTTTACCATCAAAATCTAGCTCTGTAGGCCAGCTAACATTGACAAGTTACCTCTTTTTGCCCATTATCTGGTTAAAGCTACCAGAGTGAATTACTCTCGTTAAACAATTTTCTCAGCTGCATAATTTCCACTGTAATTCAACCACTACTGACTTGGTGCACATGGTGCTCAATTATGAAGGAGATAGGACAACACACAACTGTGAGGTGTGTGTCCAGAAGTGAGGTCGGCAGGGGACATCACCTATAAGAGGTTCTGGTGGGGGACAGTCCAGAGACACAACAGTGTCTGGGGGTCCAGGCACATTATTTTTTTACTAATATACATAGATGATGTGATAGTGTACTCTCCAGATTTAAAAATTGAGAATCCTAACAAAGGACATGAAGCATGACTTGGGCTGAAGCTGCAACTGGCTAAGAGTAAACTGTTCTATCAGAGTGTCCACTACCTGGGCCATGTAATCACTGGCATCACTGGGGTGTCCATGTACTCTAAGAAGATGCCGGTCATGAGGGAGTGGGTGGGGTTAAGCAAACACAAATGAGAGACATAGTTAGTTACCATGATGCTCCTTGAGGAGGTGGGTCTTCAGGTGATGCTTCGGGCGATCTGATCACAACAGGGAGTTCGTTCCACCACTAGGGAGCCAAGACTGAGAAGAGTCTTGACGCATGCCTTCCCCTTCTTTTGAGCAGTGTATGCTCTAGATGAGCTGTGCTTGAAGACCTGATAGGGCGAGAAGTGACACGTTGTTTGATCAATGCCGTTATTTGTGGGTGTGCAAGTTCATTCTTGACTTTGAAAGCAAGTGTTAAGGACTTGAACTTAACACGAGCAACCACAGGGAGACACTGTGGTGTCATGTGGTGTGACTTCTTGTTCTTTGTGTTGCACCATGGTCCCGAAGGGAACGTTGTTTCATTTCACAATGTACTGCATATATGGCTAAAAAGAAAATAAACCTACTTGACTAGAAAAAAAGGAGATGGACACACAACTGTAAAGAGGCCACACCTGCGTAGCCACTGACCATTGGCCACTGGGTGTAAGACGGTAGTGCTTTCAAGTGAACATTGTAATTAGCTTAGTTCATTAAAAATGATATCTGATTATGTTAATATCTGCATCAATTGTCCTGGTCTCCCAGATCCTTTAGGTCTTATCCTCCCTTCAATAGGGTGGTGGTGGCAGCCTAGTGGTAGGATACTTGCCTCTGGACCAAGAGGTCATGGGTTCGAATCCTACCTTCAGCAAACCACCACTGGGTCCCTGAGCAAGACCCTTAACCCCAAG
>JBBPDB010073686.1:0-10088 GCA_037974465.1 Brachypetersius altus | reverse complement strand
GCACACACACTGATATATTCTGAACATTTACTCTTTTAAACACTCTCACTGATTTACACAGATCAAGCAGAAGAGAAGAGATCAGAAAAGAGGAGATCAGCAGAGGAGAGATCAAAAGAGAAGAGAAGAGAAGAGATCAGAAGAGAGGAGATCAGCAGAGAAGAGATCGGAAGAGAAGAGAAGAGAAGAGAAGAGAAGAGATCAGAAGAGAAGAGACGAGAAGAGATAAGAATAGAAGAGAGGGGGGAAGAGAAAAGAGAAGTAATAGTAAGTAGTAAATTTTGTAGATTTATAGAGCGGCTTTACCATAAAAGAGCCACAAAGGGCTGAACAAAAGAGAAAAAGAACAACATAAAACCAGAAAAAACAGTAAAAACGAAGACAACAGTAGTAATCTTTAGTCTGCAGTCTTTATTCTGGAACAGATGAGGTCTATGTGAGAAGATCTCGGCACAGGTGAGCTCAGTCTGATCTGCAACTGTTCTTTCAGGATTCCGAAATCAAAACCAGGATTTTAAACTTAATTCTGACCCAATGTGGATCAAACAAGAGTGATGTGAGGTTTATGTGAGCTAAAAGACTGAAGGCTGTCTGAGGATGAGATTAGATAGATAATAAATCTCTGGGGCGTGAATCTCATATGGGGCGTGAAATACGGCAAGCGGAAATGACCATTCTGTCATATGTGAACACACCACAGCACAAAATTCTTCCTCTGCATTTAACCTATTCATCAAATGAAGCAGCGGGCAGCCAGGAACACAGAGCCCGGGGAGCAGTGTGGGGACGGTACCTTACTCAAGGGTACCTCAAATATGCTTTGAAGTCTTGGTAATTGAACCCAAAACCTCCTGATCACAGGGCGAATGCTCTAACCACTAGGCTACCAGCTGAACCCTTGCACTGAGGATGTTGCAAAATATTGATATTACACAAGAAAAGGTGGAGTGATGTTAATAGAATAAATTGTACGGAGCAATTAGAGGTAAACACTCTGATGCTGTATCTCTGTACCATAATTTACTTAATTGTTAAGTGAAGCCAAATTTAGTTACAGGTCATTCAAGTTAATTCAAACAAGATTAAATAAATGCATGTATGAGTATTTTCTGCCAGGATCTCAGTTTAGAAAAGTTTCTCTGAGATCAGTTACATATAGCACCAGGATCACCTCAAGGTGTGTGAAAGGATTTAGAAATGGTTAAAAGCTTTTGGCTACTTGTTGCAGGGAAATGGGGGTGGGGGCATAGACTTATGCCTCAGTTTTCTGGGCATTTAGCCACAGGTTATCATCTAAAAGTCATGAATCAGCAATGTCAAGTCAATTGAGAATTGAGAAACTCCTCTTGTCCAAATACGAGGTGAGCCAGGCCAGAGCTGAGCCAGAGAGTAATATAATATTTTTAGAAGAATCACATGATCCACTATATCTATAAGTCTGAGCAGAGATCAGTGAAAACTAAAACATTCACCAACATCAAAACCAGTTTAATACGGATCCACTATCTTATATTTCAACATGCACAAACAGAGTGGAGAGAAAGATTAATGGCAAAAACCACACTGTTACCAAAACCATCTGTAACCATCTGTAATAACAGAGAAGAAATCTCAAGGTACTAGACAATGGTTTCATTTTCTAATTAAGGAAGCTTGTCCTTCGAAAAGTGAAGAGAAGAGAAGA
The DNA here is from genome assembly GCA_037974465.1 of Brachypetersius altus. Taxonomy (NCBI): domain Eukaryota; kingdom Metazoa; phylum Chordata; class Actinopteri; order Characiformes; family Alestidae; genus Brachypetersius; species Brachypetersius altus. Next base: position 8,404 of record JBBPDB010073686.1, on the reverse strand, counting down.
GAAGAGAAGATCTGTGATGTTCCTGCTGGTTCCAGCTGTTCTTCTCCTGGCAGTACCAGGTACATTCTACCACACTGTTGGACTTGGCTGTAGTGATTTGGGGCTAGTTTGTATTGACTAGGGTTGCAAAGGGGCAGACAATTCCAGGCACATTTCCAGAAACTTTCCATGGGAACTTTAGTTCGAGAATTTGGGAAATATCAACATTGGCTGGCAGAAGAAACATCATCACATCGCATCATGATAAGCTAGCTTCTTTAATGAAATTATGCTAGCTAGCTAACCTAGCTAGGTAACTGGTAACTATTCCCAAATCACAACAGCCTAGTCCTGATCCAATGTAGACTAGACATTATCCATTACAGCCTAGTTCTGATTCTATAAACCTAGTCCAGATACAATACAGACTAGTCCTGATCCAAAACAGACTAGTCCAGATCCAATGTAGACTACTCATGATCCATTACAGCCTAGTTCTGATCCTTTACATCCTAGTCCAGATCCAATACAGACTACTCCAGATCTAATACAGACTAGTCCTGATCCAAAACAGACTAGTCCAGATCCAATGTAGACTAGTCATGATCCATTACAGCCTAGTTCTGAATCTATACAACCTAGTCCAGATCCAATACAGACTAGTCCAGATCCAATACAGACTAGTCCAGATCCAAAACAGACTAATCCTAATCCAATTCAGACTAGTCATAGTCCAATACAGCCTAATACAATAGCCTAATACATGGGAATTTGTGGGAATTTATGGTAATTAAAGTGAATTAATGGGAATAAACTGGAAGATTGGGAACATAAAATATAGTTGGCTGTATGGGATCAGGACGAGTCCGTATTGGTTTGAGATGTACTGGACTGGGTGTCGTAACCAGGGCCCCATTGCTGTGCAGGATGCTGTGGATTGTGGACGGTGGGGCGGCTGACGGTCAGGAGCAACAGTTCCGTCAAGGTTCCCTGCCACTATCACCCCCAGTTCAAAGGACAGGTGAAGTACTGGTGCAGAGGGAAGAACTGGCACACCTGTCTTACTGTGAAAGACTCGGTGAGGGTCAATATTACAGATATCTCGGCTGAGCTGGTGACCACGATGACCCTGTCCAGACTGCAGGTCAGAGACTCCGGGCGCTACTGGTGCGCGGTGAAGCGTGGAGGACTCCTGAAGACAGATCTCAGAACCTCACTGGAGCTGCGGGTGACTGAAGGTGGGAAAATTATTTATTACAGACCAACAAAGAGCAGCTTCAAACCCAGAGACACCAAGATAGAAACAACCGGAAGTCAAAGCTGCATTTTACTCCCATATGATCTGTCCTCTGTGCAGCCTGTTTTTCAATATAAGATTTTGACCATTTTCTCACACTTATTTAAAGAACATCCATATATACGTTCCTCACATCTCATTTACACACAGTTCTGTTTGAAACTAAAACAGTTCTAGATAGAAAGATTAAAGATATTCACAGAAGTTTACAGTATATATAGATATGTATACATTTATAAATATTTATTTGATATTTAAAGCTGTAAAGAAGTAATTTACAGGAATAAAGTCAAAGATATTTATAGACATGTACAAGTATATTTGTGAGTATTCTGCATAATTCGTAAACACATATTCCAGATGTTCCAGGTCAGAATTGGATAATTAACTTGGGTTTGTTCCTCAGACACACCTGACCTGTGGGTCGGCAGCAGCTCCGTGACCGGCCCCGAGGGCGGGACTGTGGAGGTGCAGTGTTTCTATGGGGACCGGCTGAAGGAGGAGGAGAAGAAGTGGTGCAGGAGTGGAGATCTGCACTCCTGTCAGTCAGTGCAGGATGACGGGCAGGGCGAGTTCAGTGTGGTTCTGACCGGACTGCGGCCCGAACATGCCGGCTGGTACTGGTGTGCAGCAGGAGGAACGCAGGCCCCAGTCCACATCACCGTCACCACAGCGCCCCCTGCTTACAACTGCACTGGTACCAAATACTTACTAATACTGATCCTAAAACTAATACTGATCCTAAAACTAACACTAATACTGATCCGAAACCTAACACTAACTGATATTAACCTAAAACTGACCCAAAACCTACTCATATTAACTTTAATCCTAATACTGATCCTAAATGTTATTCATACTAACACAAACTTTAGTCTTAATGCTGATCCTAATCATCCTTAATGCTTAATTTCAATCGAAGATTCATTCTAATCTCAGCCTTAAATTCTGCTATTAATTCTAATCTTAATTCATATTTCTAATCCTAAATTGTCTTAAAGCCTACCTTAAATATTAACATTAATCTTATCTTAATGCTAATCCAATCCTTGAGACTTAATGCTAATCTTAACCCTCTGCTTGTCTTAATATTAGTCTTAATATGGATCCTATGCCTAAAACTAATATTAATCCTTACTCTAGTTCTAATACTGATCCTAAACCTAATACTGATCATGTTTATCTTAATTCTGATCCTGAACACAAGACTAATACTAACCCTAAATTTGGTCCACATGCTGATCCTACATTTAAGACTAACAATGATCTTACTTTGGTCTTAATACTGATCCTAAACCTTTTGTTTTAATGTGATTCCATACTTTACTCCCTGTATCAATCCTAAACTTAAGACCTACATTAATCTTAACATTAGTCCTAATACTGATCCTAAACCTAAAACCAGAAACTAATCTGGACTTTTTACTAATCCTAACCTTAAATCTTAGTATTAATCTTAACCTTAAATTTTAATTCTAGTCCTAACTAGCTCCTCTTCTTTCCCTCATAGAGTTTCCTGAGTGGATGACCTCACGTTCCACACCCACACACACACCATCCACCTCCACACACAAACTGCACACCTCCACACACGCACCACACCCCCCCACACACACACCACACACCTCCATACACACACTGTCCACCTCCACACACACACCAGCAGCAGCTTCTGCACCCCACTGGACAAGCAGCTCATCCTCTGCTCCCGCAGGTGAGGCTCAGAAAACTTTCTCCATATTAGACCAGCTTTAGATGTTGGACACACTTAACGCAGGTGTCTTTACAGGACTGACCAAACATCCACCAGCCGCACCCAAAGATATGATGGCTCCTCACACGGCCAGCAGGTATAAACCCATCTACTTACATTCCAACATTCCTACTCAAACGTCCTGGAGATGTTCAGCCTGGTTCCTTCTGCAGTAATAACTGACTGTGAGCTGTAGCGAGGCAGATCCAGCACCTCCCAGATCTACTGCAGAAGATCCCACATACTGTCATCATATCTTATATAAATAATGTGTTTTTCCAGGCTGTGTGTTTGGCTGCTGTTCACTGTGGCGGTTGTTAGTGCTGCTGTAGCTGCTGTGGCACTCTGGAGGAAACGGACACAGAGCCGTGAGTGACACACACACACAGTGTTACTAGTCCCTGCACTGACGTGTGAGATGACCGTCAGTGTCCTGATCGTTCTGATTTTTGTCTGCAGGTCGTCGTCACATCACAGCAGAGGAGGCACAGCAAGTAGAATTCAGTGTAAGAGAATAAATATTTAAGCCCTTAATCCCGTCCTCACACTGACCATCATCACAATGATAACAAAACCCACACATCAGCAACAAACTCTGCATACTACTACTATTATTAATAATTACAACAATAATCATTACCACCATCCCGGTCATCCACTTTCATTATCATCAACATCATCACCACCACTATCATCATTATCATCTCCATCATCAGCACCATCACTATTATCATCTCCATCATCAGCACCATCACTATTATCATCTCCATCATCACTATTATCATCACCATCATCACCACAGCCATCATCATCAACACTACCACTATCATCTCCAACATCACCACCACCATCACTATTATCATTGCCATCATCACCACATCACTATTATCATCACCATCATCATCAACACCATCACTATTATCATCTCCATCATCACCAAAGCCATCATCATCAACACTACCACCATCATCTCCAACATCACCACCACCATCACTATTATCATCTCCATCATCACCACCATCACTATTATCATCTCCATCATCACCACATCACTATTATCATCACCAACACCATCACTATATCATCAACATCACCATCTCCATCACTATTATCATCTCCATCATCACCTCCATCATCACTATCACCATCATCGCCATAACCATTACCATTACCATCATCACCACCATTACCTGCATCATCACCATTACCGCCACCATCACTTTTATCATCACCACTACCATTACTATCATTATATCACCAACATCACTGACCTCACCACCACCATCATCACCACCATCATCACCATCATCACCATGGTCATCACCACCACTACCTCCATCATCACCACCATCACTATCATAACCACCATCACCACCACCATCACAATCATCTCCACCACCTTCACTCTATGATTATAAGAAGAAACAGAAGAACAACAACAACAATAATAATAATGAGATACTTATGTTGATTGTTTGTTATTTATCAGGTGAAGGATGATGTTGACTTGCTGGATCACGAGTGGACAAACAGGACCATCTTAAAATTGGAGGAGGAGCCTAACACTGCGGATTTGATCTAACAAACACACACACATATGTACATAAACAAATAAACAAACATACACACACACACACACACAATCATACGTAAGCCTTGCTCTTACACACCTAGTCAGCCACACAAACACACGCACTAACATACACACACACAAACACACACTGTAGTCCTGATGTGACACGCACACACATACACACAGTGTGTAATAATGTGTTTTTTGTGATGGTTGATTGTAAACCTGGCAGGACCAGCAGAAACACACACTGAGCTTTCACAACACTTTGCATTTACAAACACTGTAACACTAGTATGTGTGTGTGCATGTGTGGAAATTGCATCAGGTGGCCTAAAATACGGCAGATGAAACTTTAGATGATTCTGGAAGTCAAGGAATGCAGACAGTGATGTGACCTTTATCCCAGCTGGCTGACCATGTTTTTCACTGAGCCAAACACAAACACACACACACACACACACACACACACATTAATATCTGTGTATTGTGTGTCAGAAACACAGGTGTGTGTGTGTGTAGGGGTGGTCAAGGCTTGTGTATGTGTTAGGGTGTGTGTGTGAGGTTCAGTGCAGCTCATTAAATTAATGCTAATAAAGTTAATGTAATTTTGGCTTGTTTCTGTTGGTTCATCACAAAAACCTTCACCCAATGTTTATTTGCAGTGTAAACAAATAAACATGGAGTTTTTAGGTTATTTTTCTGAGTGTTTGAGAAGGTTAGAGAAGATCTGTCCGAGGCAAAGAAAGCTCAGTTCCATCGTATCTCCAACAGTTTTTTAAACTCTGTGTAAACGTTGTAAATGATCATGGTCTGTTATGGACATTAGAATCATGTCCTCGTGTTCTTCAGGGATACTTAGTTTTCCCAAAATATTTCCACTATATATCAGTAAACAGAAATCTCTAAAATTCTGTGATGTTCCTCAAGGGTCAGTTCTCAGTCCCCTTCTTTTCCACCATAAAGGTTTTCTCTCCGCTGCTCCCCTAAACTAAACCTGGTTCTGCATCTGCCCTGATTTAGTGAGTAAAGCTGATAGTTTCCTGTCGGTTCCTCTCCTGTGATGTTTGGTTCTTGACTCTCCTGCACCATCTTTCAGCTCCACATTTCCTGAAACACCCTCACTCTGAGACATTCTTCACACAAACACAAACAGACACACACACACTAACGCATACACAGTCTGTAACACAGAGCCAAGCAGACACACACAGCCTTTAACACAGTTCCAAACACATACACATCACACACGTCACATCACGCACACCACACCCATCAACACACGTTACTCTGCTGGACCCTCGTGAAGTCGCATGACTCCAGCAATGACGACAGTGGTTGTAGCCTTTAGCCTAACTGGCTAACAGCCTATAACTCACACACAACCCATAACCCCCCCCCCCCACACACACACACACACACACACGCACACCTACACCTACACAGCCTATAACACACACACTAACATCACTCTTGATCTCTGACCTCACCGTTATCTGAAGTGACCGCTAATATTAGCAGCAGTGCTAAAAGAGAGTCTGTTTACTGACTGAGGGGGAACGGGGTGTTATGGTAGGTCTGATCCACGTGCTGGTTTAGAAACTATTAAAAGACTATTAATGCCTCCACAGATCTCCTATAACTGAGTCTAGTTTCACCAGAACAAAACCAATAACAGTTTAGACAAGATAAGATACATTTTATGGTAATTTTGGATTGTTACAAAAGCTATACCACACAACAGTACAGTATAAAAATTACAGTACTCGACTAACCTACAAATATAAAAATAAACATTTGTGTACAGCAATCCCCCACTCATTCACGATTCGGAGTTCAGAGCTTTCATGGAAACACCCACAAACTCGTTTTTTGCTTTTTTCTTGGGAAAATATAATTTGCATTTTAGTGCTAAAGCATTAAGAAAAAATGTAATTTACTAATTTTGTAACATAAATATTAACGTAATTTCAGCTACATTTCCATATTTAAAATAGCTACAGTGTATTGGTATCGTGAAATACTCCTGTACTCAGAGGCGGGAGGTTTGAAAGTAGCCAATCCAAGAGCGCTATTCTTTTCTCCTTGCTGCTAATTGGCTGCTGCCCCGTAAAGTATGGATATGGGTTTACCTTTCCATTTTTTAAGGGAATACATTTAAAATTAAATTTAAGTGTTTGGGAGCATATATTGGGGCATATTCTTGCTTAAGCATTTATTTCACAGAGATCTAGAGCAGCTCAGAGAGATCATGAACTCGGACGGAAGGGAATTTTCCTGTTTTGTGTCTGAAGTGCAGAATATTTCACCTGAAAATTAGAACTTATATCTGGAATGAGCAACAAAAAATCAAACATCATCATTTTATACATAAATCCCAATTTCAGAAGGACAAAAGTAAGTGGACGTTTATCTGTAAAATCATACGGAGCTGATTTTTGATGCAGAATTGTGGTAGATTGCAATGTGGGAGTCCACAGAGCAGTTCAGAATGACTTCTTCCCGCACAGAGGAGAAGATGGCCTGGCGGGTGCCCGTCACCCCAAGATGCTCTGAAAGAAAGCAGAAAGAAAAGATGTAGAAAACAGTGATGAGGATGTTCAGCAGGTCACCTGAGCGGTTTTTAAGGGTCTGTGACTGATGTCCAGGTTAAATGTTCACACTGAATGCAATCAATAAGCTGCTGGAGGAACAACTACTTTCAGGACACAGTTTGGGAAGCCAATTTAACCCATCACTGGATAAGCGTTTCTGGCAAATGCTGTAGATTATTCACAACAGAGGAAACTGTTGATTATCAGGAGGTCAAGTGTTTACCGGACATTTTCAGCCATCAGTGACTACACAGATGTTTGGTTTTGTTTACTGTTCTGTACACATGGGTGAACTGACAAAAAAACTATTTTACCTGAAGAGAGATGAAGCAAAGGAAAGGAGGCACTGAGAAAGAGGAAGAAGCAAGGAAACTAGAGGATCAAGAATTAAAGGGCAAGTCTTGAGAGGGACACTAGCGCTGAGACATCCTGAACTCACAAATAAGCAGCAAGAACTGAGTAGGAGTTTATAAAGTCTCACTAGATGACAAAGCTGTAAACTAATGGCCATCAGATGTAGAAAAGAGAAGGAAAAAATAGAAAGGAAAATACACCTCCAGGGGGTTAATTTGGGTACTACTACCAGGATGGAACACACACACACACACACACATATATATATATATATATATATATACACATTATATTTGCCAGGTGAACGTTCCATGAGCATAGTGAAATTGTGAAAATGAGAATTTGTGATGTGGTGAAAAAAAACCTGATTCTGCAGACCCTGAAGACCAAACACCTACAGCTGCAGAGCCCTAACTGGTTTAGTCTGTGCCGTGTCTTTCAGACTTTCTATATTGTAAATATGGAACCACTATGTATTTATTTAAATAATATTTTTAAAATAAAATTAATGGAAGTTAATTCAACCATGTTATAAAACATGTAATGTTATTAAAAGTGAGAAGTATTAAAACGATGATGAAAGTGTGGTTAGTGTTTTTAAATTGTGATTACTGGGATTACAAAAATTACACAGGAGAGACAATCTGTTAGGATAATAAGTTTAAACAGTTTATTAGAAAAACATTTATTATCTGAGCAAAATGTTTAATTAAACATCATCATTCTGCATCGCCATCCTCAAACCAGAGCCTGACCCTCAGACACCAGAGTCTGACCCTCAGACACCAGAGTCTGACCCTCAGACACCAGAGTCTGAACCTTAGACACCAGAGTCTGACCCTCAGACAGCAGAG
>JBBPDB010073658.1:0-10089 GCA_037974465.1 Brachypetersius altus | reverse complement strand
AGCAAGACCCTTAACCCCAAGTTGCTCCAGGGAGACTGTCCCCTGTAGTTAGGGAATGGAAGTCACTTTGGATAAAATGTAAAATAAGGGTGCATGGGCAGTTCAATCAATTCAAATAATTAAAAATAAGTAAACTGTTTTTATAGAGCACATTTCAAAAACAGTTTAAATTCACCAAAGTGCTGTACAATACATACCAAAAAACTAAATAAAGCTTACCAAATGGAAATAAAACACTGAATGATATTAAAAAGATTAAATAAAGTATTTTACAGACAACCACTATACAGACTAAAATTACTTACATTTATCAGTTAAACATACTTAAAGGTAAAAAGGATCAAAACATGGTCAAAAGCAATGTTTTGGGCCTTTTTAAAGAGCCAAATAAATGGGGAGAATTTGCTTGCCAGCAAGGAGTTCCATAACCTTGGTGCCATAACTGCAAAAGCTGCAAATCATCCTTGTTTCAATAGACTGTGTGGGGCAGCTAAACAGAGCTCACTGGATGACGGAGGGTTTCTGAAGGTAGACTGTAGCTGGAGAGGTTCTGGGATGTACAAAGGGACCTAGCCGTTCAGATTCATTAAAAACAAAAAGTAAACTTAATCCCAGAATCAACCGGGAGCTGGTAGAGAATTGCGAACACTGGTTTTAACATCTTCCCCTTTTTTGTTAAAATGAGAGCCTGGACACCCAACAGCCTCACTGGCATACACATGCAGGACCACAAGCGTGCTGCTTTGGGAAGGGCTTTCAGCATTCTTCCTTGTTTAAAATATCTGTGTTATCTTATTACATAATTAGCAAGGTCTGTGTGAGCTGAATTCAGGCTGTCAGAGGAACCGTAGCCCAGAATTCGGTGTGGCATTAGTCCAAAGTGAATAACTTTTATAATTAAGCCATTGATGGACATTAGAATGTTCTATTGTTTTACTAGTAGTTTCAAGAACGAGATAAAGAAACACTGGTCTGTAATTTTTCATGTGTATTTTTGTTTCTTGTCTTTGTATGCATGTGTTTGTTTAGGGTGCGGAAACAACAAGAGGAGGAGAAATTACAGAGGATGGTTCAGGAGGAAGCTGTGAAGTTCCTTTGGAAACAAGTCAGTATTGCCAAAGCTTCACCCACTCTCTCTCTCTCTCTCTCTCTCTCTCTCTCTCACACACACTCACACACACTTTGTCTCTCTCTCTTTTTGTCTTCTGAAACGCGACCCTACGCATTCAGTTTGAGTTTGTTTTTCAAATGGTCGGTTGGAAATATGAGCAGTGACAGGATAGGAATGCACACTAACATTGAAGGACTGTGGCCTAGCAACCAAAACAGGCAGGAAATGTGAAGTCACTGAGTAAATGTTCATATTTACCAAGGCATTTTACTGGCAAGATAAATATAAATGTTTGTCAGTGTTCAGAAGTAATCGTTTCATAGAGAATAATCCACATTGATTATCAGCTGTAAAAGTGGTACAGTCCTATTCTCCATTGTTTGGTGCACACTGTAATTAAACATAAAACATTTTTCAAAACTAATAACTGCAAGGCCCTCTAGATCATGTGCCTTAATGTTTTCATAGACATATTCTACCTAGCAACACCCTAACAACCCCCTGGGATATTATAGCAACCACTATGCATCTCCCTAGCTAACGCTTAGCAACACCTAAGCAACATCCTGGAATGCCACAGCAATCGTCTATTTATTCAGAGGAAGTATCGCTTAATCTGCGCAATTATTTATTTAAGGCATTTATCTGTGCATTTATTTAAGGAAATGCTCATCATTCTAATATTTAAAATCAATGCAGAATCATCAGCTTCATGGTGTACTGACTTAAACCCAAAAAAACAATAAATCAAATGGGTGGCAAAACCTCAGAGCTGCAGTGTAATTCTCTAATTTTAATTTTACAGCTTCAGTCTATGGTGGAGTGGCAGTCTTCAGTGACAGAGCAGCTCAGCTGTTTGTCAGCCTCACAGATCTCTGCTGTGGGCCCTGTTCCCGCTGTCCCTAAAGACACAGGCACAGCACCCCCCATGCACAGCGAGCTGTCTATCCCAGAATCGGGCTTCCATTCCCCGGGGGAAAGGCAGGGGGCACTGGAGGACAGCCTGAGTAGCACGGCAACTGCCGGATCCCCTGAAACGGTGCGTTCTGCTGGAGCCGCACGTTCACCCGGAGCTGCTGGGGACAGTCAGGATGGCAGCTTGCTTGAGCAGTACCTGTCCTCGGTGCAGAGACGTGAAGAAGAGGAGGATGACCCTGAACAGGAAAGGTCCTCAGACAGGACTGGGACACCACTGGACTCGTCTGCCCTCTCTCCACCTAGAGGCCAAGAACCCTCCCCCTCCTCCTCCCCCGGTGCAGACGCTGAAAGTGCTCCCTGTTGAAAGCAAATATGTGAAAGCGAGGAAAAAGCTTCATGAAATTCTTGAAGGACATCCCCAGCGTTCTTCCATCACTGTCTGCCACATCTGTAGCATATGGTTGATTTAACATATACAGTAATTCTGACAGATTTTCCTGTACTTGGAAACAAACAGAACCCCACTCACTGGAAAAACACTAGAGAAAGTCACTGGGCAGCTGCTAATTCCATCAGTTTCAGAGATGGGACTAATGGACCAAAGGGAAGATTTATGGTACCAGAGTAGTGATGTGTGAACAGCTTTGTACACGCATCTCACTGTTGAATACCTATAAATCCTTAGGAAAAAAGGCAATGGCTAAAATCACAATAAAAAAGGAGGATAAAACTTAAAGGGCCCATATAATTGAAAACTGAACTTACCATAGATTAAATAATTTGATCTATTATGAAAATGTTAGTTTTATTAAAGCTTACTGTTCACCCCTCGTGCATTATGTGGAAACTAAGCTGCAAAAACAGTTTCTACTTAATTTACTGTTTGCTGTTCAACAGATGTACACCCACACAGCCTACAAAAGTTTAGTCCTGAAGTGTTTCAGGCCAGACTGCTTTTTGAATGAGGCGCTTATTCAGGGCAGTCAGTCAGAACAGAAGTGATTTACATTTCAGAATTAAAGGCAAAGTACAAAAATCAGTCAGTTTAAGTCGTAGGGGTAAAGAGAGGCTTTAAAACATAAAAAAAAGATGTAAAAATTACTGTTTTGGTACATTTTCCTTTCATGACTGGACTCAAAAGGGGAAAAAAGGAAGGCTGTTGGGCACTTTTGTTAGAGCCCGGTTTGCTAATGTGATTTGGGCAGGACAGATTCAAACTAGAACTGAATTGCAGTGCCATTGATGAATCACCCACTTGGAAATTGTTCGTCTTGACTTAGGCAAGATTTGGCACCTGCCCACTGACTTTTATCAGTTTAATTCTAAACATCATCTGCTTCTTTTCTTTTTAAAGAAAAGGAAAACACAAACAATTATATTGTGTGTTTGACAGATGTGGCAGACAGAGGTTTGGTTGAAAGTAGCTGGAAGGTTCCTTTAATGTTTCTTTCCGCTTAGCATTAAAAGGAACACGTTGCGCAGAAGATGCTAAAAGGGCTGACCGAGAAAGCTAATAGCAGTTTTTGGTGAGGATTTCCTGTCATTACCTCTGTGAACACATCTTACTGTGTTTCTACACAATCTGAGAAGAATACAGGACAAGATTTCTTCACTTTAATGCCGTCCTAGTTGCCAAAATAGATTCTAGCTCAACACTCCTACTTTGAAGGTGCTTATGGTCAGTGGCCCTGGAGGGTCACTGAAAAGACCAACTACGTTCAGATATACTCTGAATATTTTTTGGAACAATACTCCGCCTACTCTTCACCAATCAAGCCAAGAAATTAGCCGAGGATAGCCTTGACCTTCAGTTTGAGACGCGAGTCCCATTTAGTGAATGTAGAATGGGTTTTTTCCCCCCCAAATAAACAAGTGTACAGATACACACACGTATACATCAACACAAAGAATGTACAGAACCGCTTCACAACTCAATAATAGAGGTACATAGCACCTTTGTATACAAAGAGTGCAAACATGTAGCTTGCTCACTGCACTTAGTAGACTTTAGTCATAAAAGGATGATGAAGGCGTGTAACCTTCACTTTATTCAACATCTTTGTAGACTGAAAGTCACTGAGACTGTTGAAATGCCTTTATTTGTACATATCGGGTAAATTCATTTGTTTACGCCAGTGTTTCGGCTAACAGTATTCTGTGTGGCGTTTGGAATCGATTTTTATTTATTTCACACTGGAATTTTTTCATGTTTTATGAATGCACTTTTGAAAATAAATGGTTCTGTTAAGCAGCGTCATTCTTACTCAGCTTCAAGGTATTCATCCCATAGAATTTGTATGTAAATGGGGATTTCCTTTTATTTTTTAAACTTCCCCATTATGAGGGTCCGTCTCTGTGGTGTCTAACCTGCTCCATGGCAGGTTCGTTTCAGGATTTCAATCATAAACAGCTTTTCAGCCAATCTGACCGGTGTTCTGACGGAGGTGGACACCTCTAGTCACTAGTCACATCATGACAGATGTGACCTCAGTCACTGCCCTTTAAAGGTGGTGAAACAGGTATCAAAAATAAAAGCATTTATTTCTCCAGGGAGCACTAGCATTGCTCTTTGATCTTTATACTCCATTGGTTCTTCTTTCTTTCTTCAACACCCCCCCACAGTAATAGGCTCAACATTAATAGTGATTGTATTTACTTCCAAAATGAACCCACACATGTCTTCTGAGATGTAGTGTAGATACTGGAAAAAGTGGTAAACTTTAAAAAACAATGATGCCATTCAATCTTGCATGTACTTGAACTACATGCAAGATATAACGGCCTTCTAGCTCTTGCCGCTAGGTGGCGCTATCGTTTTAAAGAGAGGGATGCGAGAACAGTTTTTTTAAATCATTTTAGTCTGTATTGAGACCCCCAGAGTCCCAGTGGTGAAATGTTTCACAGTCACTTCTCTCCGGGCCGTATCTGTGGGAATTCCCAGTATGAAAATTCCTGTGCAGATGAACAGGCTCCCAGTCAGAGCTGACTCATTCGTTTATAGCGGTCTCAGTTCGACTTTGTCTTCTCTCGACTCTAACCAAGAGATTTTGAATCATGGCTGAGTAACGCTGTTCGGAGATAAAGCATGAGTCCTCAGGTAGGCCTGATCCACACCGTGTTCTTCTCTTCAGAAATAATCACTGAATGTATGGCTATGAATGAGGAGTGAGGAGTGATTTTTAAATGAACAGCACTCGGTATTTACAAGACACGTAATAAGCCTTCACTTAGGTACCAAGAAAACCGTCTGATTTTATACACACTACTGCTTCGAAACTAAACTGAGAAGAAACCAAAATAGACTGGAAATCCAGACTGATCGTTAAACTCACCAGCAGTTCAGAGATCACATTCACTTTAGCGTAAACAGTGATCGTCTTGGGCGGCGTTAAACGTAAAGTTGAGCAGCCCTCAACGCAACACCAATACACTGAAATACCCTAATATGGACAAAGGTATTGGGACGGGTGACCATTAGACAACAGGGACTTTGATTACATTTATGTGGTTAGGCACTGACGTTGGACGAGAAGGCCTGGCTCGCAATCTCCGTTCCAGTTCATCCCAAAAGTATTGGATGGGGTTGAGGTCAGGGCTCTGTGTGGGCCAGTCAAGTTCTTCCACCATGACTTTATGGAGCTTGCTTTGTGGACTTGGGCACAGCCACGCTGGAGTAGAAAAGCTTCTTCCCAAAACTTTGTCCATAAAGTTGGAAAAATGATGTCCAAAATGCCCTGGCATTGTGAAGCATTAAGATTGCCGTTCACTGGAAGTAAACGGCCTAGCCCAAACCCTGAAGAGAGGCGCGTCCTATTACTTTTGTCCAGCATTGTCGTTCTTCTAAGTCAGTTCGTTCCACAAGCGATTTGAACCTATACGTTGCATTTGCTCAATGTTTATGAGCGTATTTTAGACCTAAGACTTCTAATACCGTTCGACTAAAAAGCCCACAGGCAAACTCTCCTACAATTATATAGTGAATCAGATTGCTCCAACGAGTCGGTTAGTTGAATTGAATCGAACTACAGCCCAGCGGCTGACGTACGGGGACGGAGGGCGTGTCGAGAGACTATGGGAGGGAGTTTCTATTAGCTGGCAGTGCTGTCAGTCATACCGAGATGTCCCCTCCTATTGGCTTCACATTCAAAGGCGGGCGCACCTGTCTTGACTGGCTTAAGACTTAACTGGACGAAATTTCCTATATAACCCCGTGGCAGAGTTTAGTGAGAGTAGAAGTTCAGACTTTCAGAGAGAGGGAGTTTCTCATCCAGCAAGATGATTATTGACCGAATTTCAGAAGGTTATGCGGGCCTTGTCGACAAGGACTTGGATGTTATGACCAGCCCGGTCCATCTGTGGTCGTTTTACGGCTGCTCCTCTCCCGCGACGGAGCCGGGCAGCTGCGACGGGCAGCAGTCACCCTGGTCCCCCGGAGAATCGGAGCGTAGCTGGGGCAGCGCTCCGAGCCCTCCGCTCCCTGACCCCGGATTGACAAACGGTACCGTAAACAATACAAACCAAACCTTTAATGTATGGTTGTTATGATAACACAGATAATGTCGGAATTACGTCGCTTCACTAATACGCTAGACTAATACAGTAATATTTTACTGTTTCTTCTTTTTTTTTCTTAAACTGATCGCCTTCTTTCAAGTCATCAGCAGCAAAACCTGAAAAAGCTGTCTTGACTATAAATTACACTTTACATCATATTTAAATTATTTATTTAAATATTTTTGGGGATAATGATTAAAACCCGAATGTTAGGTTGTGAACGACCTGTTGGTTACAGGTCCACACCCAAGACAAGCCGTCAAATCTTATGTGGTTTTATGTAGTACTTTTATCATCGCAGTAAACTAAAGTGCTTCAGAGACTGACAAGGAGTCAGAAAAGGGAAACAAGCAAACATTATGCAACACAGAAATGAAGATTAACAAAGGATGTGCATGGAGAAGAAAATAACAAATAAACAAAAGAAAGTTAAAACAAACTCGTGCAGTATAGAATTTAAAATAAGTAATTACTGATGGTGGCCTGGTGGGTAGGTTACTTGCCTCTGGCCCGAGAAGTCATGGGTTCGAATCATACCTTCCACCACTGGGTTACTGAGCAAGACCCTTAATCCCACGTTGCTCCAGGGAGACTGTCCCCTGTAGTTAGGGAATGGAAGTCGCTTTGGATAAAACCGTCTGTTTTGTTTTTATTGTTGTTATTGCGGATGTACAAGGTTAGTCTTTTTTGTATGTTTTCTACATGGACTTGTGTGTAAACCTATTTCAGATGCTGAGGATGATGTGTTGCTTTTTTCCTGCAGTGGAGGCTTCCCTGGACAGTTCACGGCTGCTGAGTCGGTACCAGGGTGTTCGAGTGAAGAACACAGTCAAGGAGCTCATTATGCAGAAACGCAACATTGAAGTACAGGTAGGCTCTTGGTTGCAACATCAGAAATAAAACAACAAGCTGTTTCTCATCCCTCACCGTCATTAAGAGGCATCTGCTAATAATCTCATTTGGCGAAGGTGAAATGTTTGCACAATATTTATTGGCTCCCACCTCAGTTTTGCATTTTATTGCACACCTTTATTGCAAGTATGCTGCAAGAACACAGTGTGTCACAATACTGTATTCACTGTTACTGCTCCTGTTGACTGCACTGTTTGTTGTCGTGTCCTTTAAATCATTGTTCTGTTTCTCTCATTTTAGTCCTGTCCTTTCTCTTTTCATTTTTCGGTTGCACCATAGTCACTGCATACTGTATGGGGTTGAAATGGCAATAAAACCCGCTTAACATCTTTCGAAACTAAAGTATTTGCATGCCAGTTATGACAAGTTGCTCCAGATCTCTTATCTTGTCTGACAGTTGCACACACTTCTCTGTAGCAAAAACTATGACCAAGTATGCCATCACAAATTCCGGTGTCAAGAAAGCGAATTATATATTCACTTTATTTCTTTACAGGTACTGCATCATAAAAATGAAGTTGAATTCCCAGGTAATGCATTTGTAACCACATTTTTGCTCTACAAGAACCTGCATCAGTGCTAATAACTGTATAAAGACTAATGTGAGTGTTTTCACATGTTTGTTTTTTTTAGCCCTCACATCTTTGCTTCAGTGTGGAAAAAGGACAGCCGAGAGTGTCTTGTCTCATCCCGTTGTTAAACGACCTGCGAGAGCACAAGACAACGTCCTGGTAATCTCAGTTTGATGCTAGTCATATTAAAATCTTTGTTTTTGATGTTTCACATGGAAAACACGAGTTTCAACTATCCACAGCTGTATTTGACAGATACATTTTTTGTGTGTTATTAGAATTTCTCCACTGCTGTTACTTTATTTCAAGAAAGAAGTGTGTCTTTTCTGTGGGGAAAAAACGTTGTCTTGTCTTTTCTAGTCCCCATGTGCCCATCTCAGTGAGAACATCTTAAAAGAGCACAACAGCTATGATGGACTCGGTGACATCTTCATCAACGAAAGCCTGTCTATTGAGTCCGTGAAAGTACAGGACAGTCCACCTCCAGAACTACAGGAGCCAATACCCGCCCTCTACACTTCAACACCCAGCCCGGTTTACCCCAGCTGCCAGCTGTCCCAGGTTACAGAGAGTCCGTACATGTCGCCTTTACAAAACTTAAGTCCACAGCAGGGGTTTGGGCCCAGCGGGTCTCTGGCTCCTCCGGTTTCTTTCTTCCAGTGGCAGATTCTGCAGGAGGAGGAGAAACTGGCAGGCTTGACCCCTGTGGACCTCACCTCCAGGGATGGCGACGGAGACACGTGAGTTACTGATCTTTTTCCAAAAGACAGCGGAAATTGTGCTCTAAAGACATAGATGAGCATAACATTTGAGATCTGCTTGGCAGAACCTACCTCAAAATCTACCTCAAAAACAATCATATGAAATGGATATTACTAATATACTAATAACGGTTACTAATACTAATATTGAGCTCACTTTAATCTGCAGGTTCCTTCACATTGCAGTGGCCCAGGGGAGAAGAGCTCTGGCCTACGTGCTTGCGAAAAAAATGGCCAACATTGGTATGCTCGACCTGAAGGAACGTAACAATCAGGTACTTAGAGAAGGTTGCTCTTACTTTCTTCACTCGCATGAAATTAAATGTAGTATCCTAAGGTCTAAGATGTTCCCCTCACACAATCACAGGTTTTTTTTAACCTTTAAATGCTTTCTGTGGCTCATTCAGCACTTGTGGCCTTACCTGGACCCCTGACAAAATATGACAAAACAACAGAACAGCTTATAAGAAATTCTTCACAGCTAAATATTTACATTTAAATCAATCATCAGCTAGCCAAATGATCAAGAGAGACCTACTTGTACAGGATCATGGCAATTTGTAGCTTTGGATTAGCTATAAGCATCTTGCTAGGAACACCCCATTCATTTTAGTATTAACACTTGCACACACTTTATACTTACACTTATTCATGACACATGGTTTATGTTCAAGCAGGCAAAACAGGAAAAGGCTTGGTAGGGAGGGATGACAACATAAAGTCTTTATTCTTGTTTTTTTATCTCCACCCAGAGTGCATTCCAAGTGAGTGTGGCAGCCAACCAGCATCTCATTGCTCAAGACCTTCTGTCACTGGGAGCCCAGTTGAACACTGTGGACTACTGGGGCCGTTCCCCTCTGCATGTGTGTGCTGAGAAGGGCCACACCTTGATCTTACAGGTGAGGTTTCCTCTACCCATAAAAACATGTAATGTATTTGAAAATGCATTACAGTGTATTTACTCTGTATCGTATCATATATTGACCAACAACATTTTTTATTTTCATATCCAGCAGTCACTTTCTCTTCCTCTCCCTGTGCCACTCCTTCATATTTCCTTCTTCTTTTGAGTAATCAGAAGCTCCTTACTCTTTTTGAAAACTTTAATCACACTCCTGTACTACATTAGCAGACTTTCCACTTTCCCAATGAAAACAGAATGAGTTTAGGTGGCCACTATCTCCATTTCTCCTTCTGTCTCTCTCTCTCTCTCTCTCCTTCTCTCCACACTCTCATTCGCTTTCTCTTTCTCTCAGGCTTG
>JBBPDB010073617.1:0-10091 GCA_037974465.1 Brachypetersius altus | reverse complement strand
ACCTTTGGGATGAACTGGAACAGAGATTGTGAGCCAGACCTTCTCATCCAACATCAGTGTCTGACCTCATAAATGCTACAGAATGAGTGCAGCACAAATTCCCACAGATATACTCCGAACATCTTGTGGAAAGCCTTTCAGGAAGAGTGGAAGCTGTTATAGCTGCAATGCGGGGTCCAACTCCATATATCGAGTCAATGTATATGAATGCAATCCCTATTGGTACTGGTGTCCCAATACTTTTGTCTATATATTGTATAGCGCACTTGGAAATGTTGTGATTATTAGTCGTTTCATAAACAGAAAGTTAGAAAAGTGATCGTAATTGCTGAACCTCCATTCGTGCTTTTTTGCTTAAAGAATTCGCCTCATTTGCAGCAGCATGGTTAGCTGGCTGGCCAGCTAGTCACTGCGTGTTCACTACTGTCATTATTTTATAGAAGCCATTTTCTTTCGGTAAAAATATTGCATACCCGTTTGTTTAATAATATAGGAGTAAATCAAAATTTACCTTAATGCTATACCTGTTGCAACATTATTAAGCAATCACCCTTTCTTCCCAAAAGATCACTGCCTCCAGCAAATTTGCAGGTTAAGTGCTTTATATATAGAGAGCAGGAAGCGCTTGAAGGCAGCTTTAATCCTCGGTTGCTCCAGTCGCTCTGGATAAGGACTTCTGCCAAATGTAATAAATGTAAAAGTATCTAAAAGAAGACAAATGCAAACCACCCCCCGTCCCTAATCCATGCACTTCCCACTAGGTGGCCCCTGCTCATTAGGGCCAGTTTCAGCCGCTGATGCTTTGGCTGTGAGCCTGAGCTGATGTGAGCCAGAGCCAGCGGCCTCCCTCTGCGCTTTCAGCTCAATATCTGCCTCTTTAAACAAGGACCATCACACACAGGCGGGTGTCAAGGCTGGGCTGCCGGAGTAACACTCTGTCATTTTCAAACGGCCGCAGAAAGTAGGAGTCGTGCTGTTCTCTAACAGATGTTCCTGTCTCCTCCGCCAGCGTGACGGCCTTGAAAGCGGCCTGGAGAACAGCAGTGTGGCGAGACAATGTGGTTCAAACAGATCCAGTACCGCTCAGCCCATCGCTAAGAAACACGGTTTCACTCCAGAAGTGACGAGGAGCTCCATCTCACTCCTTGTATCCTGACATTCTGACAACAGTGCCCTCTGACCCTCAATGAGCCACTCGTGTGGAACACTAAGCGACAGATGAGTGCGTTCTCAGGGTCGAAAATCCGTCAAGCCGCCGGTGAAGGCAGTGATGAAGGGAAGTTGTGGAAATCACTTCTGCAGCACAAAGCGCCCATTCATGGGGACTGTGGAGGAGTCTGGCCCAGACTCTAGTGTTAGGAGATGAACTGCTTGCAGAAGAAAACACCAGTTTATTGTGGCAGAGGCAGAGTCGTCATCCTCATCACCACCTTCTGATTATCACCAAAATCTCCTAAATGGCCATCATAATGTTTTTACCATCATCTTATCATCGTTATCTTCACCGTAATGTTTAATTGTTTACGCTTTGTGTTAGGGTTCCTCAGAAAGCTGCAGAACTGAAAGGCCCACGCCGACGGTAATTCCTTGGTAATGATTACGGAAAAACGTTAATCATTGCTGCCTCTCTCTATGAGGTTTGTGCTTCTGATTCACATTTTCCATTAAATTCTACAAGTAGTCTGTTCACCATAATGCCCCTTGTGACACCCACCTGAGCTGAAATGAACTGTTTCTGTTTGACATTCTGAAAAGTCCAGGGTCTGTTGGCTGTGTTTTTAAATCTGTGCTCAAAGAGCTTCAGAGAAAAGGAAATGATACAGGCTCACATGTGTCCTGCTGATATGAGGCGTATTAACGATTTCACAGGTAGAACAACAGACCGCTACGCAGCACGTGGCTAAAACACCCGCCTGTGAACTCGAGGGCCATAAAGTTGAAGGTTCAAACTCCCGCTTTCTACCATTGTGTCCTTGAGCAAGACAATTATCCCTCAGTGTCTGCAGGAGGACTGTCCCTGTAACTACTGATCGCACATCGCTCCTGATAAGGGCGCCTGCCAAATGCCACTCATGTATATAAAATCTGGGGTTCAGTTCTAAAATGGTGTTGCGTTTGCTGTAGAATTCATGCTAACTTCTTTAGGAACTTGAAACATGCTCATACTAACCCCAGACTCGACTTAAAACTAGCTTGTACTGACTGCAGACTCGAGACTCACCTGTACTGTATTGGAGACTGACTTGTTTCTTGTAACTCAGAAACTTGTTCCTTACTCTAGTTAGCGCCAAGCTAACAGCTACTTTAAAATGACATTAGGAGCTTATGATTGCTTGTAGAGCAGACAAAGATGGATGGATGGAGTAATGATCTCTCACATTCTGTTCACGCTGTAGTTAGTATAGCATGCGTCAGCAGCTGGTGGCCTAGTGGTTTGGGAGTTGCCCCTGCAATCAGAAGGTTGTGGGTTTGAATCCCAGGAGTGCTAGTGGCACCTCTGAGGTACCCTTGAGTAAGGTACCGTCCCTATACACTGCTCTGCAGGCGCTGCGTTCCTCGCTGTTTCACTTGGTGAATGGGTTAAACGCAGAGAAAGAATTTGATGCTGTTCACACTGTGTGCTGTGGTGTGTTCACGTGTGTCATATGGACACTTTACACACACCCCACATTAGTGAGGCAGAACAAAGATGTAGCACCTTGGAATATCAAAGAGATTTCTTCAGAGATCTTGTGTGAGACGGAAAGATTGGTGTTGCGGCTGGGGCTCTGCCAGTATTCCAGTGAAATTTTTCAGAAACTTGTTTGGTTAGACGCACTGCCGCAGGGAAGCCTCATCGTTGTGTGATCATCTTTCTGTGACGTACCTGCCCACCTCTTTTATCTGCTTGTTCCAGTGAAATGTTTCTTTCTTTTATGGCTAAATCAAGAGACACACAAAAAGAGTCCTAGTTCCTGGTTCTTCTTCATTTTTTACTTTTAAAGTAGGCCCCATTCAAGGGCCCTCATTATGGAAACCACATTTTATTTGCTTTTTACATGGAAAATCCAGTTTAACTCAGCTTTTAAGCTTACAGAGCTTAATTTGGCGTATAAACATTGTCTTACACTTCCTTTATTCTTTGGTCCACAGGGGCCATAAGTTGCAAAAACAAACATGTTTAAAACGTGTTTAGCCTCGCCCTTCCATGCAAAAGTAATAAGGAACCTTCCAGTCTAAATTGCTTTTTGAAAATGACACAATACAGGGCAGCCAATCAGTACAGAGCATATTTACATATATCAGTCTTAAAAGCACAATAACAGAACAGTAAGAGCCTGATTAATTCTAAGGGATAAAAGCTATAAAATATTTTTTTCCACAAATCTATCAGTGATTGCTGTCTGTGATAAACATCTTTTTCATCAGATTGTCTGATGACGTAGACAACAAAGAATTCTTTCTTCTTTGTTTTGAATTCCAGCCTTTTTCTGGATCTTCATGGTCTTCAAGAGGCACCCATAGATAAGTGTGTGTGTATATATATATATACACATAGTTTCAGACTGGTTTAAAATAGGGAGTTACTGTCCTATACCTCAGACAGACACCTCTTAATTTTCGAGTCTACATTTGAGGTTATTTTCTACCCAATCAGCTAAATGTTTGTATTATTTGCACTTGTTTCTAGTATACGGTTACTTTAATAAGTTTTATAAATGATATTAAGGTTGTTTCTCCAAAGTACAAACTGTTTACAAATTACTTTTTATCCTGTTTTTATACAAAATACTAAATACAACCTTCGCTGGGCTGTGTAGAGCCCCTCCTCTGATTGGCTTGTTTATTTGCATATTGTGCAAGGATAGGCTGTAAGGGCGGTTTGTTAATTTGCATGCTGCATTGAGAGCGCAGGCAACAGCCAATCGGAGCGTGGGTGGGCGTGTCCTCCAGCTGCTGAAGAAGAACCGTAACTCGTCTGGGGTGTCAGTCAGGCAGCGGGTGGTTTAAGTGGAGCATGCCGAGCTGCAGCTCACTCAGCCCGGCTTACAGCAGCACACACACCGCCACGGGGACACAGCACCTCCAGGACTGAGACTGAGACAGAAAAACACACTTTAACCTGCAACTATTCTTGGGACTCGACTACAATAGAATCTGCATTATTACCATTCACTCCTGCATCATCATGGCGAGCGATTCTCCAGCTCGAAGTCTGGATGAAATCGACCTTTCTGTTCTGAAGGTGAGTTTGTAGACATTTTTGAATGATTTTTAGGATTTTTAAGGTAATCACTGTCATACCTTGGGCCGTGTTATTCCCTTGTGTGCATCTCATGTTGCAGCTGAATCCGCTGATCTGATTTTCTTTATTGTGGTGCAAATATTTTAATTGCACGACATGCACAACTTTCTATCTGACCTTGGTGTGTGCAGGAATGCGAAATGCATGCGTATTAGATTCCATGCGGGTGAGTTAGATGGTGGTGTCTGGAGGTGAAGGTGGTGTCAGTGCATCTGCACAGACACACTCAGGTTGTAGATGCACTCAGCCAGGCCAGTGTTCTCCCGCTGGGCACCATCACTATGCAGCCTCTGAGATGTGTGTGTGTGTGTGTGTGTGTGTGTGTGTGTGTGTGTGTGTGTGTGTGTGTGTGTGTGTGGAGGTGGCCACTTTATCAGAAACCCCCCACTTCTAGCTCATCCTTGTTGGTATACAGTTAGAGACTGTGGTCCATCTGTTGATGCACATAGTGTGCTTGCTCCTGTAGACCATCATCAGTTCAGTTTCAGAACACAGAGATGTTTTGGGTGGTGGATCAGTGATGAATGAGGTGGAGGGGGATGATAAACTATACAGCAATTACTAAACTACAGTGTGTAGCTGTGCACCTGTGTAGTGGAGCTATTAGCATGTTTCTTATAAAGTGACCAGAGTGGAAGTACAAGGCAGGTGTTTTAATAAAGTGTCTATGAGTAAAGTGTGCAGAAGGTATGGATGGATTCAGTGTAACACTACTGGCTTGTCTTGGTCGTCATCTAGAGGTGCTGTTGTCCTTCAGAGTTAGCGCTGGCAGCCTGCCGCCAAGCTTTAGGCTCTAATGGACTAAAAGGCAGGAGATGAGAATGTGGAATGTGTTAGCGAGGCCAGACGGGCTGCGGATGAACACATTTCAGCAGACAGAGCATTTTGAGTACTTGCTTTTTGCATGGACATTACAAAGCAGGATCTTGGAAGGATGTATACACATATGTATGTGTGTGTGGGTGTATATATATATGTGTGTATACATAAGTGGTACACAAAATGTGCATCAGTTTTCAGACTTCACATTGCAAATGCGTACCTAATTTGGATCTAACTGAAGTCCTGAACCAGAGAAGGAGCAGGATTCCAGATGATCAGGCGGTGATCAGTATACTGGTGATGGAACTCCTTTATCTAGGCTCCCTCTCTCTTTAGGCACTTTGCACCATGTCACAGCAGAACATATGCTCTCATTACTTTCATTTAATCTATTCAGTCGGTCAAAGATAATCCGGACTGTTTGTATGTACGTGCGTGTGTCCGTTTGACATTACAACATCTGTATTGCCTCAGACGTCACTGAGATGTTAAGTAGTATTTGCGGAAGTGCTAAAATGATAGTCCATGTTTATAGATAATAGTGTATCATGCAGCGTCGCAAACCACATAAGCAATCCTGAGGTGCCGTGTAAATGCCGCACCATTACATTCATTTGACAGACGCTTTTATCCAAAGCGTCTCACAATACAAGGAAGCTTTCGCGTTTCAGGACACCGTTTAAGGTGGAGCACAAACCTCGAACAAGAAGTTGCTGGAGAATAGGAAGCTGGCTTCACAAACATTCGAGGCGACTGTGCAATGATTCAGGCTTGCAGTTAACACCATCGTGGGGAATTGTCTTCTATTACTTGTCCGCTACACAAGCCTTGTAGCACTAAAACCAAAGGAGCATACTTCAGACACCAAACCTGTGCTGGCTGTGTGACTACATTCAAGTCGAGGGAGAGAAACTTCAGTACTGTCACTTTAATCTGTGGTTTAAATTGCCTGTGTGCTTCTTGCAGGTCATCTTATGACAACAGTTTGATGTAATCTACCCAAACAGTCATAAGTCAAGTCTACATCACCATGTTCCAACTTCCCTTTAGCCCTCAGAATAAAACACATCGTTTCTTCTACTGTGCCTGCAAGACAGGTATATGTAAATGAGTTCTACTCTGATTGGCTGGTGTCTGTGTAAAATTGAGTTTGACTGGTTCTGTTTAATGAAGGGGGAAACACTGATGCTGCATCAACATACAAGAAATGTTGTTCTATTACAGGGGCACTTGAGGAATAAGACCAAAGGGCCCATGTCATTTAGCAAAAACTCATTTTAACGACACCCTCTGCTGTCTATTGGCCATATGTAATGTGCAGGGAGTGTGTATGTGTGTGTGTGTGTGTCAGTGAAGAAGATAACCAGACTCTCCTTGACCTTCCGTTATTTTAGTCATGCACATTCTGCCACAATCTCTCTCTCTCTCTCTCTCTCTCTCTCTCTCTCTCTCTGTCTCTCTCTCTCTCTCTCTCACACACACACACTCACACACTTTCTTCTATGCTGTTGTGTGACATAGTGTTCAATACAGGCTATGAGCCTTTATTGAATTTAAAGCGCTTGTACACTGGGAAAACAACATCTCAGGCAGCACATTCCGAATCATTTCATGTAACAACATTCAGCTTTTAGAGGCAGACGTCTGGTTCCCTTTACCACCACTGTGAACAATTCTGATTTCACACCAAATCCACCCTGAATGACTCTGTTTACATCTTGCTTGCTTAATTATGCAAGAATTTTGAGAAATTGTGCGCCCACAGTGACTGGTTTTAGCAGTGTGTGTGATGAGTGTGTGTGTGTGTGTGTGTGTGTATGTGTGCGTGCGAGTGTAAGCAGGGAAATGGGTCACCCAGAAACACATCACTGACTCATGTGGAGGAGACGCGTTTGAATGAAGCACCACACACCCCACCATTCATAAACACAGCCTGGCATTGACTGGCGTGAGTGAGCCGCTCCGAGGGCCGCAGCAGAGAACAGGCTGGGTGTGCATTAAACTGATCGTTTGACATGAAATCCAAATTCTCAGATGTGGATTTCATGTCAAGATGTCCACTCTCCAGCCAATCTAAAATATACATGGAAACTATAATATACATGGAAATCGTTTTTGTGATGTCACAAAAACAAAACGCCTATAAAACCTACAGCAGTTTAGCCCCGCCCATTCCCGCTAGTGAATGAGGAGTGTTTCAGTCGGGAATGATTTCTGAATGCTTTCTGAATGGTGCACCATGAAGGAATACCAATCAGAACAAATCACGAACAGTTTCGAGATGTTATATCACCTTTAATAGAGTGAAAGTTCTGAAAGGCAAAGGATTTAACTGACCTCAGACTATAGAGATAATATTAATGGTAATAAATTGGAAAGCAGCGATGTGGTTCCTCCACTCTCCACAACCGGTCAGGAGACTCGCTCATATAGTGTGAGCAGCAGCTAAAGAGTGAAAATCTGCTGTGAGCAACTCTGTGTCTCTGTCTCTCTCTCTGTCTCTCTGTCGCTCACTCTGTCTCTCTCTCTCTCTCTCTCTCTCGCTCTCATAAGCTACTCTGAGAGACGCACCATCTGTAATCACTGCTTGATCCGAGTGTTCAGGAGAACTCTCAGTAACTTTTGCAGCACAGACCTGGACGCACATCATCCTGCTCGAAATGCAAACCCCAGCGAACCCAACGAGCGTGCCGCCACCACCTAAAGACAAACTCACAAAGAAACTGAAAAACTAAAATGTAATGGAATATCCCTCGCCTTGGATGAACCGTTCTCTACTGTTGACCAACGCCAGATGGAAAGCACACACTGCAGCCAGTTATTTTTTTGTCTGTTTTATTATATACTTGTTAATTGTTTCAGTTTCGATTTTCTGCTGTCTATAAAAGTGATCTAAATGCAGATACAGTTTTGTGATCATTTTTGTTTTTACTGCGAATGAATATTATCTACTTGAGTAGTGAATATCATGATTACAAATCTTTTCATTTCATTATGTAAGTGTTATGTTGTTTTACTGATACTACACAGTAATGAAAGGCCATTACTTATGAATACATAATTTAATACCCAGTGGCATTAAAATGCTAAGCTTGGAATCCTGATCAATCTGGCAACCCTGGTTTTTGGCCCTGTTGAGTGCTGGAACTGGAAAGCAGAGAAAGTGGTGCTTTAAAAAGGAAAGATAAAGGTTTTTAAGCCTCTTTAAGCCACTTTACACTGCAGCACAGTCTGAACTCCGGCTCTGCTTTGATAGCAGGTAATAAATGGTGCAACCCGGAGTTGTATGAAGCTGGTTTGGACTGGAGATAAAGCCCATACTGGAACTGGAACGAGCTTTCCCCACAGAAGTGAGCGGCTTCTTAAAGGTGCCGGTTAATCGTGTGGCTTCATCGAAGTCGCCCAGTCGGTCAGCAGGATCAGTGTGTGTCTTGGTGCAGCAGCTGTTTGTCCATCTGCTGCTCTCTCACCTGCCTGAGCCCTCACAGAAGAGGTGAGATCACACTCTCGGCCCTCTCAGTGTGTGTGAGACTGCAGGGGTGTGACGGGCTCTGCAGGTGCGACTGGCATGACCAGATTAAGTGTGTTTGCAGCCAAGGTTGCTGCAGCTACACCATACTTACTGATGACTAATAGGGGTTCACCGAAAGCACTTACTTCTGTCAAATAACTGATTCTCCAGTTTCAGCTGAAACAGAGTACCAATACTAATGACTCTACGTTATAGAAGTCCTCCATATTTTTATATATAGTCATACATATATGTGTGTGTGTGTGTGTGTATACACACCACCAGTCAAAAGGTTTATAACATCCCAGTGTTTCAAGCTTTTTTTTAAATTGAAATTCAAACAGGTCAAGTCCAGTGATTAGCATGAAATGGTATAAAGCACTGGTCCCCAACCCCCGGGCTGTGGGTCATGTGGTACCGGCTGCACAGAAAAAAAAACTTGTATGAAAATGCTGTTAATAAAGCTGCGAGTACACACTGGATTTACGTTTGTTATTATATTTTAAAGATACCCCCATTATTATATACTGCTCAAGAACATAAGGGAACACTTAAACGACACAATGTAACTTCAAGTCAATCACACATCTGTGAAATCAGACTGTCCACTTAGGAGACAGCACTGATCGTCACTGAGAGAGTGTAGACTGAGAGAGTGTAGACTGAGAGTGCAGACTGAGAGAGTGCAGACTGAGAGAGCGTAGACTGAGAGAGTGTAGACTGAGAGAGTGTAGACTGAGAGAGTGCAGACTGAGAGAGTGTAGACAGAGAGTGTTGACTGAGAGAGTATGGACTGAGAGAGTGTAGACTGAGAGAGTGTAGACTGAGAGAGTGTAGTCTGAGGGAGTGTTGACAGTGTTGACTGAGTATAGACTGAGAGAGTGTAGACTGAGAGAGCGTAGACTGAGAGAGCGTAGACCGAGTGTTGACAGAGAGTGTAGACTGAGAGACTGTAGACTGAGAGTGTTGACTGAGAGAGTGTAGACTGAGAGTGTTGACTGAGAGTGTAGACTGAGAGAGTGTAGTCTGAGAGAGTGTTGACTGAGAGTGTTGACTGAGAGAGTGTAGACTGAGAGAGTGTTGACTGAGAGAGTGTTGACTGAGTGTTGACTGAGAGAGTGTAGACTGAGAGAGTGTTGACAGAGTGTAGACTGAGAGAGTGTTGACTGAGAGTGTTGACAGAGAGTGAAGACTGAGAGAGTGTAGTCTCAGAGAGTGTTGACTGAGAGAGTGTAGACTGAGAGAGTGTTGACAGAGAGTGTAGACTGAGAGAGTGTTGACTGAGAGAGTGTAGACTGAGAGAGTGTTGACTGAGTGTTGACTGGGAGAGTGTTGACTGGGAGAGTATAGACTGAGAGAGTGTTGACTGAGAGTGTTGACTGAGAGAGTGTTGACTGGGAGTGTAGACTGAGAGAGTGTAGACTGAGCGAGTGTTGACTGGGAGCGTGTTGACTGGGCGCGTGTAGACTGAGA